>OX451736.1:805522528-805828673 GCA_948472305.1 Vicia faba | reverse complement strand
ATCGCCTCCACAGTAGATTGTCTCGTACTTGCACACCATCCATATGAATTACATGAGATGGATCTGAAATATACTTCTGGAGTTGTGACACATGAAACACATCATGCAAATTCAAAAGATTAGGCGGTAAAAGCCACTCTATAAGCAACATTTCCAACCTCTTTCTGAAATCTGATGCGGACCAATAAAACGAGAAGTGAGCTTCTTAGACTTCAATGCTTTCCCAACACCGGTCATAGGTGTAACTCTCAGAAACACATGGTCACCTTCTTGAAATTCTAAATCTTTTATTCGCTTGTCATGATAACTTTTCTGTCTACTTTGGGAAGCTTTCATCTTTTCTCGAATCAACTTCACCCTTCTCAGTAGTCTCACGAACAAGTTCAGGTCCAAGCACTACACTTTCTCCCAGATTCATGCCAACACAAAGGAGTTCTACATCTCCGACCATACACTGCCTCAAAAGGTGCCATCCCAATACTAGAATGGTAACTGTTTATTATAAGTAAACTCTATTAACGGAAGATAAGTATCCTACGAACCATCCTGCTCAAGAACACATGCTCTCAACAAATCTTCCAATGATTGAATAATCCGTTCAGTCTGACCATCCATCTGAGGATGAGTACGCCGAACTCAACCTTAACTTAGAACCCAACGCTTCTTGCAAACTCTTCCAAAAATAAGAAGTAAACCTCAGATCTCTATCTGATACAATGCACAAAGGAACACCATGCAGCTTCACAATTACACTAGTGTAAATCTCAGCAACTTCGGACACTGGAAAAATTGATGTTAATAGGAATAAAATGAGCCGACTTTGTTAAGTCTATCAACAATCACCCAAATAGAAATCATGTCCTCTTAGAGTATTAGGTAATCCTGTCACAAATTCCATCGAAATGCTATCCCATTTCCATTCTGGAACTTCTAACGGTTGCATCAACCATGCAGGCTTCTGATGTTCAACTTTCGACTTCTGACAAGTTAAACATGCATACACAAACCGAGACACATCACTCTTCATCCCAAGCACCAAAACAAATTCTTCAAATCCTGATACATCTTTGTAGGCCCCCGGATGAATACTCACTTGCTTCTATGACTTTCCTCAAGAATCACTTTCTTCATCTCTGCATCAATCAGGAACACAAATATGATTACAGAATCTCAACACACCCTGCACATCTAACTTGAATTCACTATTCTCAGACCGATCGATCCCAACCATCAAATCTACCAGTTTCACATCTAACTTCTGAGCTTCTCTGATACTGTCCAGAAATTCATTATAATCTTGAACATTCCCAACATAACACTTTGCGGTGTCACCTTGCAAAACTAAGCTCATATCTCTGAACTGTTCAATTAACTCCAACTCTTTAACCATCATTGCAACATATGTAAAGTCTTTCGACTTAACGATCAGTCACCACATTTGCCTTTCCTGGATGATAATTCAAACCGAAATCGTAATCTTTAACAACTCCAACCATCTTTGTTGTCTCATATTCAATTCCTTCTTATCAAATAAATACTTTAAACTCTTATGGTCACTAAATACTTCAAATATAGAACCATAAAGATAATGTTCTCCAAATATTCAACACAAAAACAACTATAGCAAACTCCTAAGTCATGTGTAGGATAGTTCTTTTCATGAGTCCCTCAACTGCCTTAACGCATAAGCAAATAACTTTTCATTTTGCATAAGCACACCTCCTAAACCCATATTAGAAGCATCACAATATACCACAAAAGGTTCTCCTGGAATAGGTAATGTCAAAATCAGAGCCGACGTCAATCTTTTCTCAATTCTGCAAAACTTTCTTCACATTGAACGTCCCACACATAAGCTCTACCGTTACAAGTCAATTTAGTCAACATAAGTGCAAACTTAGAAAAACCTTCGATAAACCTTCTATAATAACCAATCTAATCCCAAAAAGCTTCTAATCTCGGTAGACGACTTTGGAGTTTTCCCATTGCAACACAACACCTACATTATATGGATCTCCAGCAATGCCACTACCTGAGATCACGATGACCAAGAAAACTAACCTCCTTTAACCAAAATTCACACTTAGACAGCTTTGCATACAACTTCTTCTCTTTCAAGACTTGCAATACTATTCTTAAGTTCTCTGCATGATCATCATCCGACTTAGAGTAAATCAAAATGTCATCAATGAACACCACTACAAACCGATCCAAAATAAGTATGAAAGTTATGATTCATATACTCCATGAATACTCCCGGCGCATTAGTAAATCCGAAAGGCATCACCGAATACTCATAATGTCCATAACGCGTTCTGAAAGCCGTCTTCTGGATATCTTCAACCTTCACTTTAATCTGATGATAACCTGTCCTCAAATCAATCTTGCTAAACACACGGAGTATCCACTAATTGATCCATCAAGTCATATGTTCTTGGAAGCGGATAGTTGTTCCTAATCATCAATTTATTCAATTGTTTATAATTAATGCAATGCCTCATACTTCCATCTTTCTTCTTTACTAGCAACACTGGAGCTCCCCATGGCGATACACTTGGTCTTACAAACTTCTTTTCAAGCAACTCTTCTAATTTCTTCTTTAATTATGACAATTCAGATGCAGGACATCCTGTATGGTGCCATAGACACATGTCTTATACCAGGTACAAGATCGATGGCAAATTCAACTTCTCTCTCTGGAAATACATCAGGAATTTCATCAGGGAAAAGATTCAGGAAATTCACGCACCACCTGCAATTCCTCAATTATAGCTTGATTCTCGACAGATAGCGACGCCATCAACAAGAACATTTGAGCCTCTTCTTACATCAACTTCCTCAACTGTCTAGCAGACAACATACCGGCTTCCTCTTCCTCAGGAGTAAGAAACCTCACAGACTTGTTTATAACAATTAATAGAACCATAGTTATGCTCTAACCAATTCATACCCAGAATCACATCCAACCCTCTTAAAGGAAAACAAACTAAATCCAATAGCAAAGTCCCTGTCGAAAATCGACAAAGGACACTTTAAACACACAAGAGAAGTAGTCACTGACCCCTTGGCTGGAGTGTCGACGACCATCTCTCCATTCATTAAAAGGACAACATGAGACTCAATCTTTCAACACAATCAGTGGAAATAAAGCAATGAGTAGCACCGATATCAATAATAATAATTAAAGGAGTACTATTAATGAAACATGTACCTATAATGAGTCTGTCCTCATTAACTATCTAACTCTCAGCCCAAAGCGAACACTTTTCCACTGGTTTTCGCCTTCTTCAGTTTCTGGCACTAACTACCAACGTGTCCTTCTTCACCATTGTTGAAGCAAACCGCCTCCTTATGCTCGCACTCAGATACAACATGTCCATTCTTACCATAACGGAAAACACCTCTTCACCTCAATAGTACACATATTACTCTTATGCCCAGGTTTTCCACATTTGAAACAAACCACATCAGTAGGAACATCTCCCCCACTAGGCCTCTGACCCAGAGAAGCTTTTTGTTTACCTTTACCTTTACCAGCTGGGTCATCATAAGGCTTACCACGATTCTGTTGGTGCTTACCCCTCTTCTCACTGATAATCTTGTAATGTAGAATTATTATCCTCTTCATAAATCCTACAACTATCAAATCAAATCAGCAAAGACACTGATTTTCTGGTATCCAACTACCCTCTTGATCTCCCGGGCACAGCCCCATTCTCAAACTTGATGCACTTCAAAAACTCAGCATTTGCCTGGCTATAGTGTGGATAAAAACTTAGCCAACTCGAGTAAACTTTGCAGCATACTCAACAACCGACATACTCCCTTGCTTTCAGTTCGAGAAACTCAATTTCCTTCTTACCACGAACATCTACAGGGAAGTACTTCCTCATAAATTCCCTACGGAACACAGCCCAAGTGACATTTTCACCTGCAACTTCCAACCTCTAACACGTCTCTAGTCACCAGTCATCAACCTCGACTGCCAGCATATGAGTACCATATTAAACCTTCTGCGCTGGAGTGCAGTCCATCATACGGAAGATCCTCTCAATCTATTTTAACCAATCCAATGCTCTGTCAGGATCATACTTACCCTTGAAGGTAGGCAGATTCTCCCTCTGGAAGGTCGCCAAACTACGAGATCCAGCAATGCCCGTCAATGTTCGGCTGATTTTCTATAGCACGCGTCATTGCTTCTAAAGCAGCAGCAAGTGCATCATCATTCCTTCCATCCATCTCAACTTATCACTACAACATAAACAACGGTTAGAACTCAAATTAACAATACTCGATTGTTTAAACAAAACTACGACTCGACAACTTGGTCAGACGGACCGACTTACTCTGATACCAACTTGTAACACCCCAATTCTACCTTAATCGATAAATATAATAATACGAGTTACATAATTCACAGCCAAACCAGGATGCTACAATTTTCAACTTAAAACCATTGCATTTAACATGAATACATAACACTTTTAAAACTTCGAATGAACCGACAATAAATTAATCCTTTAAGCAAACAAATTGAACAACTACGCAGCAGAATCATAATAACATCTTTGTCCAACATTAAAGCAACTTCAAAATAGCAAGTACTTAACAAGAATTAACTTAAAGTTCAACAACTGAAATAACAATAACTAAAATCAACAAGCGTTCACCCCGACCCCGAGTGTTACGTATTAGAGCAATGACACCAACTCGAACTACTAAAGGTATATTGCCTTCACTCTGAGTTACCTGCATGTTGTTAGAACAATATTAGTTCTGATCTATCTCAGAGTTTTGATGATAACAATAAATTATAGTTTAGATAATTTATACTCTGATGAACGTATTTGAATGTTTCAGATAATGTTCTGACAAGCATTTTGATGTGCTGAGCTAAAAATTATATGAAGAAGTTCTTTAAATAAAATAACTATTTTCTTTAAGCGCAACTGCTGATGCTGACTCTGGGTAAGACAATTACTTTAATGCATCTTCTAACACTTAGCAGGATTCCTTGTTCAGAAGATTACTTGAAAGCAAGTGTTATTCAGAAGTTTATTTAAAAGCAAGCGCTGATCGAGTTCTTAGCAAGCAAAGCATTGTTTAGAAGATAAGCAAAACATGTTCTGAATTCAAGACGTTGAAGCAAGTTCTGAAAGAATGCAAAAGCCAACTTGTCTTGTCAAGCTTCAGGAAACATGTTCTTACAAGTGTTGTTTTGCTCATTTAATGCAAAGACGGTTGTATGCACTCAAGTGTCTATACTAGTTCTTGGAAAATGGAATAGTGCAAGGAAACATGCAAGCATTTAATGCTCTCCACTTTTTGAAGGCAGCAACGTCTTTTTGTTCTTACTATATGTAGAAGGACATTTATTGCAAGCCAACTAACTAATCAATTTCAAAAAGAAGCAAGAAACTACGTGAAAGATTCTGGGCTCACAAATTCATTATTCATACACTTTGTGCTAAAACATTCTTAGTGAAAAATCACACTTGTGATATAGCTTTCTTAGAAGCAAACTTTGTTTCACTATCTGTAAAGATTAATTTCTTGTAATTGTTCCTTGAGAGACCAAGGTTGGTCAGAATTCTCAAGAAGACTAGGACTAGGTTAAGTCTTAGTGGTGTTAGTCACTTGTAAGGTTACTTGTGCATTGTTAGTTACAACAGTTGTTGTGTGATTGTAATCAGTTGATTATAGTGGATTAAGTCCTTGTTGAGAAAGGCAAAATCTACTTGGCGAGTGGACTGGAGTAGTTTGAGTTCAAACAAACCAGGATAAAAATAACCTTGTCTTTCCATTATTATTGTGCCTTTTAATCAAAATAAAAAGAGAAACTTATTCAACCCCCCCCCCCCTTCTAAGTGTTTTTCTCCACCTTCAATTGGTATTAGAGCTTGACTCTGAGCTCAACACTTAACCGTGTCAGGAAAAGATCCATAAGAAAACACAAATGGCTGCTGAGCAAAACAACAATAGTTACAACAAACCTCATGTATTTGATGGAGAAGGTTTTGATTATTGGAAAGATAGACTAGAAAGTTTCTTTCTAGGTCATGATTGTGATTTATGGGATATAGTCTTGGATGGTTACAAACATCCTACTGACTCAGAAGGAAATATGATTGACATGAAAAATATGGATATGGACAGCAAAAAAGCTGATTTCAAAAATCATCATAGAGCTAGAAATATTTTTCTAAATATTATCTCTAAAGTTGAATACGAAAAGATTACAAATAGAGATACTGCACATGATATGTTTGAGTCTCTTAAAATGACTCATGAAGGAAACGCTCAAGTGAAGGAGTCTAAACCTTTGGCTCTCGTCCAGAAGTATGAAGCCTTCAAGATGAAGGAAAGTGAATCTATAGAAGATATGTTCTCAAGGTTACAAACTCTGATTGCTGGCTTGAGAGTTCTGAACAAGGGATATTCTAAGGCAGATCACGTTAAGAAGATCATCAGAAGCTTACCCAGAAGATGGGCACCTATGGTGATTGCTTTCAAAGTTTCAAAAGATATGAACAACGTGTCTCTTGAAGAACTCATCAGTGCTCTCAGAAGTCATGAGATAGAACTTGATGAGCACGAGCCTCAAGAGAAAGGTAAGTCCATTGCCCTTAAATCAATTATAAAATATGAAACTAAAGCTTTTCAGGGTAAAAAAGAAAACTCTGAAGAATTTGCTTCAGAAGAAGATGAACTATCCTTGCTCTAAAGAAGGATCAATCAGCTGTGGAAGCACAAGTAGAATAATTTCAGAAACTCCAGAAAGAACAGGAAATGACTCTGAACAATCCTCTGGACACAGAATATCAAGTAACAGAATCATTACCTGCTATGAAGGCAATAAACAAGGTCACTACAAAAGTGAGTGTCAAGGCTTCAGAAGGAGAAACATAAAGGGAAGTTAGTTAAAGAAAAGAAGAAAAGTCTTACGGCAACATGGGATGATTCTGAATCTTCTGAAGACAAAACAGAATCAGAAGATGAACAAGCAAATATAGCTCAAACCGATAACTTATCAGATGTCTCTGAATCCTCTGAATTAGAATCAGAATCAGAATCAAACACTGAAGAGGTATTCCCTGACTTCACTGTTAATTTCCACTAAAGCTGAACTAGGAGAAAAGTCTTAGTGAAATTCTGGAAAGATATCAGCAGCTTCAAGTCAAATTCAGGAATCTGAAAAAGGATCTTGCTTCTGACTCTGAAGTAACTAAGAGTCTGAGATCAGAAAACTCTGAGTTAAAAGAAAAAATTTCAAAACTAGAAAATGATCTAGAAAATGATCTACAAAACTCTCAGAAGGAAATAATCTCAGAAGATCCTAGTAATATTGTAAGATCATAAAGAAATATGATCAAAGCTTTCAGAAGTTTCTAGCTAAAAACATAGATAGAAGCAAAATGGCTTCAATGATCTATGGAGTTAGAAAGAAAGACAGAATAGGTATAGGATACAAAGGAAAAGTAACTCAGCCTAAGAAAGTTAAGGATCTGGTTATTAAACGAAATCCTCTCTATTCTCACTTCACCACTGGCATAGACATCATATTAAATATACATCTTACTCTAGAAACTCTTATGCTAAACCAAAGTTCAAACATAACTTTAAATACTCTAACCCAAGAGGACCCAAAAAGAATGTGGGTACCAAAAGACAAAATCATCTATGTTGTAGATATTTTTAACAGCAAGGTTGATACTCCAGTACTAACACATGGACTCTGGATGCTATCTACTCATGGAGGAAAGAAAGCATATGTTCTAAGGCCTTAAATCTAAAAGATTCTAAGGTTTCAGAGGTAATCGGAAACAGAAGATTACTGGCTCTGAAACTATTGGAAACAAGAATGGGATTACAACTTCAGAAGCTCTGAACAAAGCATGTCTAAAAGGAAAGTTTTCAGAACTTTCTTTTAAATCATAAATTGTTGATTCGTCCTCTAGGCCTCTAGAAATATCTTATATTTCAATCTTTTCGAATGTACTTGTTTTATTCTGAACAAGTTTGATTCTAAAGCAAAAAAGTGTTTTCTGAATGGATACTCTGAACGCTCAAAAGGTTATAGAGTATACAACACAGAAACTCTGATTGTTAAAGAATCAATAAAAGTCAGAATTGATGATAAGCTTGGCCAGCAATAGCCAAAGTAAATTGATATTTCTGTAGGTACAGAAGATCATACCTCAAACTCTGATACTTCAGAAGCAAAGGAGGACTCTGAAGTTAAGAAAAAGTTAGAAGCAAAAGAAGACTCGGAAGATCAACCTCTTGACAATGCTCTGGACAATCTCAGAATCTCTGAACAACCCACTCAGAAAAGATAAGTTCTCAGATGATTTGATGAAAAGTCATCTAGAAGATTTTAATCTTATGAAAGTAATATTCCTATCTTCTGTGACAATACTTCTGCTATTTGTCTTTCTAAAAATCCAATTTTACATTCTAAAGCTAAACATATTGAAATTAAATATCATTTTATAAGGGACTACATTCATAAGGGAATTCTAAATTTAATTTTTGTAAAAACAGACCATCAATGGGCTGACATTTTTAACAAACCCCTTTCAGAAGATAGATTTAATTTCATTTTGAAAAATACTTGTATGGAATTATGTCCTGAATAAAATAATATTTATCTTCTGTGTTTTACTTCAGAATATTCTGAAATGAATGTTCTGATTAACAACTCTTCAAAAGTTGGAAGAGAAGTTACATCAGAAGCTATATGAAAAGCTCTGAAATGTTCTAACGTTTCATTTCTACGTATAGATTAGAAATTCATTAGAACAAACAACTGTCACATGCAACCTTCAGGAGATGAATACGTGGTGTATTTCTGAAAGTTCACGCGTTCAAAAGCTACTGACGTTGTTCTAGGTAACTGTTTATGATTAGCTAATCTCACGTTTTCCCCTAATTTTTTGCAAAATCATTAAATACTTGTAATGATGAGATTCATTTTAAATTCTTTAAAAAAAAATTTTTACAGTTTTATTTCTAAACCTATTTCTGAAACTTTTTCATATAAATACTTTTGGAAAAAACCCTTTTTCATTTTTTACCGTCTCTTTCAAAACTCAAATGTTTCTGTGTTTTTTCTCTAAAACCCTTTTCATCTCTCTACTCTAAGAGCTCCAATGGCTTCCTCCTCTACCCATTCTGAGAACATCCACTCTGAGCAATACATCGTTCTTGAGAGAATAACTCTCATTCATGTAGACAGCTTGGAAGTGTTAAGTGAGTTAATGGTGGATTTTGAGAATCTAAGAGAAAATGGTTTTGATCTGATTCCTGCTGTTAAGTTTCAAGGTTGGGAAAACTTTTTTGACCGTCTTGTTGGTCCAGTTTTTCCACACCTTGTGAAGGAATTCTGGATACATGCAATTGCAACCCCTAAAGTTATCCTCTCTTTCATAATGGGTAAGGAAATCTCCATTACTGAAAATCAAATCAGAAAGTTGCTAGGTTTTAAAGGACTTTGAGTAACAGGTATTCCAAGTGGAAGAATGGAAATGTCAAAGGTCTACTCAGAAATTTTCACAAATGGTCAAGGATCTTCTAAAGTCAGGGACTTGAAAAATAAGTACAAGATTTGGGCAAGAATAAGCCATGGATGTATTCACCATAGGAAGGAAACCAGCTCTCCAAATTACATTAATAAAGATCAACAATACTTATTGTTCTGCCTTGGAACAAATGTAAAAATTGATTTTCCTTATCTGCTGTTTGAACATCTCTGGAATCATATAAAAGAGACTAGGGAAGCTGAAAGGATGAAAAAACCCAAATCCAAAAGAAATTGGATTCCTATGGGTAGATTAATTTCAGACATTCTGACTGAGAATGGTCTGATTTCTCACCTAGATGAAGCTAATCTTCTGGGGGAGCTAGAGCCTACTTGTGGAAAGGCTATGACAGGAAAGAATTTAGTGAAAAGAAAAATTATTGAAAAGCTACTGGTGGAACCAACACCGTATGTGTTAGCAACTATGAAGAGAAGAAGGATACCTATTGTTGATTTCCCTCTGTTCAACTCAGATGATCATCCACGTATCATCCTGCACTACATTGAAATCTGTAAAGAGACTGGAACACCAATTGATCCAGCTTGGCTCCAAGGAAGAAATCAAGCTGCTCCAGACGTTGTACTTCAGCAACCTTTGAAGAGGAAAGCTTGTGAAGGACCTTCTTCCACACCTCAGAAGAAGAAGAAGAAATCAGGTACACCAGCTAAAACTATATCTGTTTATGATTCTGAAAATATATCTACATCTGTTGAACCCCAAAACCCTAGGAGACATAGATGTTGATATAGACCTGACCATACCCTCTGATCCTATTGCTGAAAATCCTCAAAGAAATCAAGTATTATCAGACTTGAGTGACTTTGACTCTGATGAACACTCTGAAACACAAACCTACTGGATGGTATGATGCAGGCTCTTGGAGAATACCAGGAATCAATGAACCTCTAGCCACTCTAAAGCCTCCATTCAACCTACCTTTTGAAATCATGTTTGCCTTAAACATAACACAAACACAAAATCCCATTCCCACTGCTGAAAATACAATCATTATTTCACCTGACATCACACCACCAACTTCACCACAACTTCAGACACCTGACTCACATATACTCTCACCTTCTCACATTCCAGAACACCAAACTCATGAACCACCTTAAAATTTTGAACCTTCTGAAACTCATGAATCATTTGAACCTCATGATCAATCAACAACACCTAACCGTTTTGACCAACCTGACCATTCAGCCACTCCTGAACCAACAGAAAATCCTGAACAAGCTAACTTCTTAAGAACTATAGTTGACTTTGAATCTCTACAATTCTTGAAAAAAAACTTTCAAGAAGGCTGTCCCAAAACCTGTTCAGCCAGATGTAAATGTATTATTTCATAATTTTTTAACAGAAGTTCAAGCATGGTTAAATCTGCTGAAGGAAGACAGCTCCTGAAGTGTGAACCCAACTGCAACAGATCTTCTGTTGGAATCTTTCAGAAGAAGTTTTGATGCTGAGTCACTGAAGCTGCAAGATTTATGTCAGTCTCAGGTGATTGAGAACTTCTCCAAGCATCTGCATGCCTTTCAATCAGAAGCTGCTGATGTCTGGAACAAGAAGTCTTCTCTGATGATTGCTGATGCTCCAGCTGATGAAATGAACATTTCAGAAGATGAATATGAAGAATCCTATGAAGGATTCAAATCCTCTAGAAATTGTTCTGTTGTATCAATCTTCTGCAAAGGCAGCACCTGAACCAGTGCCAACTCATGTGATGTATATGGGCACTCTGCTGTCAACCTTTGTTCGTTCTGACTCCATAGTTGCTGCTCCAAAGGCTGTTTCTGCTGAAGCTTCGTCATCCTCTGCTCCTACTTCAATTATCATGGATACTCTGAATGAGCTCAAGAGGGAGAATGAAGTCATTCATGAGCGCTTGGATAGGCAAGACCAGACAAATAAAGAAATCAGAAACTGGATGATGAAACAAGAAGAATCTGCCTCTGAGATCAAGAATCTTCTCATGACCCTTGTTACTAAGAAATCCTAGTGTCTTTATGTTTCTTGTCTTTTGTTTGTTGTTTGTACTTCTGGATATCTTTTTCTATTTTATGAAAACTTTAAGCTCTTCAACTATTTTTTTATATATACTTTTTGGTAATGCCAAAAGGGGGGGGGGAGGGAAATGAGTATTTTGATCTAATCTCTGATTAACAGTTATGGGACTAAGTCTCAGACATTCTAACAAAATACAATATTTCTTTCTATGTGCAAAAGAATTTTTGCAGGTATCACTTAAACTCTGGAAGAGTAATTCAGCTGAACATTATCTTCAAAAGAAGTTCAGAAGAAATCCAAGAAGATATTTTCAATGCTCTGATAAATAATATCAGGAAGTTTTATATAGAAATATTCATTTCAGGGGGAGATTCTTATCTCTTATTATATTTTAGGCAAAATACCCTTTTTAGTCCTTTAAGTTTACCCCAAGGTCCATTTTGGTCCTTTATCTAAAAAAAGTGTCAAACTGGTCCTATAATTCTTTCAAAAGGATCATAGGAGTCCTTTCCGTCCATTTTGGTCCTTTTTTGGTTCAGCCCATCCTTCTTTATTTCAATTTGTAACTCCATTATCTTATGTTTCAGTCCATCCTTCCTTTCCTTTAGATGATGTATCTCCATCTTTGCTCCATCAAGCTCATTTTGTAGCTTCTCCAATGAACCAAAAAGGACCAAAATGGACGGAAAGGACTCCTATGGTCCTTTTGAAAGAATTATAGGACCAGTTTGACACTTTTTTTAGATAAAGGACCAAAATGGACCTTGGGGTAAACTTAAAGGACTAAAAAGGGTATTTTGCCTATATTTTATTTCTTTATCTGAATAATTTTTGTCACCATAAAAAAGGGAGAGATTGTTAGAACAAGATTAGTTCTGATCTATCTCAGATTTTTTATGATAACAATAAATTATAGTTTAGATAATTTATACTCTGATGAATGTATTTGAATGTTTTCAGATAATGTTCTGACAGAAGCATTTTGATGTGCTGAGCTAAAAATTATATGAAGAAGTTCTTTAAATAAAAGAACTATTTTCTTTAAGCACAACTGCTGATGCTGACTCTGGTAAGACAATTACTTTAATGCATCTTCTAACACTTAGCAGGATTCCTTGTTCAAAAGATTACTTGAAAGCAAGTCCTGCTTAGAAGTTTATTTGAAAGCAAGCGCTGATCAAGTTCTTAGCAAGAAAAACATTGTTTAGAGATAAGCAAAGCATGTTCTGAATTCAAGACGTTGAAGCAAGTTCTAAAAGAATGCAAAAGCCAACTTGTCTTGTCAAGCTTCAGGAAACATGTTCTTACAAGTTTCGTTTGCTCATTTAATGCAAAGACGGCTGTATGCACTCAAATGTCTACGCTAGTTCTTGGAAAATGGAATAGTGCAAGGAAACACGCAAGCATTTAATGCTCTCCACTTTTTGAAGGAAGCAACGGTCTTTTTGTTCTTACTATATATAGAAGGACAGTTATTGCAATCCAACTAACTATCAATTTCAAAAAGAAGCAAGAAACTACGTGAAAGATTCTGGGCTCACAAATTCATTATTCATACACTTTGTGCTAAAATATTCTTAGTGAAAAATCACAGTTGTGATATAGCTTTCTTAGAAGCAGACTTTGTTTCACTATCTGTAAAGATTAATTTCTTGTAATTGTTCCTTGAGAGACCAAGGTTGGTCGGAATTCTCAAGAAGACTAGGACTAGGTTAAGTCTTAGTGGTGTTAGTAACTTATAAGGTTACTTGTGCATTGTTAGTCACAACAGTTGTTGTGTGATTGTAATCAGTTGATTATAGTGGATTAAGTCCTTTTTGAGAAAGGCGAAATCACCTTGACGGGTGGACTGGAGTAGTTTGAGTTCAAACGAACCCGGATAAAAATAACATTGTCTTTCCATTATTATTGTTCCTTTTAATCAAAATAAAAAGAGAAACTTATTCACCCCCCCCCCCCCCTTCTAAGTGTTTTTCTCTCCACCTTCACATGTTACCAACATCAGGGTAACATTCAAACAGAAGGGGTGAGATATCGAACAATATAATAGAATGTATGATAAATATTACATTAGAATCAGTTCATACATATTCACCACTTCTTAAGTTTTAATATCATAAACATAATCAAACCAATCGCACAACGACTCAGAATGCAATACAGGATGCAACTCATCTTTATGAAAATGAATGTTGTACCAATGAAGAAGAACTCCCATCTTAAAAATCTTCCAATAAATAAAGGCATCAACAAGACATAAGCCTTCTTCACAGTTTTGTCAATCCAGACCATCACAGAGTATGCAAATGTATATGACTCCATGAATGCACGATCACATACTCACAACAATCATCATCCATCACAAGGCATAAGCCCACATCACCATTATTACCATTAAATAGAGGTAATTCATCATCATTTAAAATTCTCTGCAACTTTGCATTACCAACAAGAATTCACAATGACAATCACAACAACACAACAACTCAATATAAATCAACATTGGCTATAAGCCTAACAATTCACTACACCTGTAATTCATATCTTTCAGCCAAGTAACACACCGTATCGACTAAAATATATAACAAATATTCCGTATAATTATTCAGACAATATTCAACTATACCGACTTAATAATTATCTGCTAAAATTACTATTTTTTCTTCTATGTACTACTATTATCAAACACACACTTTACTCTGCTAATTTAATAAACCTGCTACTAATTTATCCTTACTGTTAATTTATATATAGTTACTAATGTCTCTGCTATTTACTAACTTTGTTCTTTTAATAATTTACTACTGAAACTTAATTAAGGTAAAAATAGTTTTTTTTATTTTTTATGAAAAGACTAAATATATATAAATATACTACCCTTAATTAATTGAAAAGCATGTCCCTCGACACACTTTTGTGCCCCTAGGCACACATTTGTGCCCCTAGGCACGCATCTGTGTTTCTACCAAATTATGTTGGTCGACACACTCTTATGCCCCTCGGCATACAACATCAATCGTGTCACTCGGTACATCAAATGTGCCGCTCGACACTTCGTGTTTTCACGCACTCCTGTAATTTCTTCTACTTGTCCAGATTTCCTTCGATTCTCAGTTTCTCAAACCCAACGTATAATCACAACAACATATCAACTATACCAACGTCAAAATGGAATAATTTTCAACAACATATTCGATGATGAAATAGGTTAATTTTGCAGACTATTCATAAACAACTACAACAAATATATGCACGACAATATTACACCAACTCAATTCCTACGTGATATTCATCATAATTCTCATTATAGAGTCAGAACCCCACCCTTACCTTAGAGTGAAGGTTGTTCTATAATTTTTCGATCGAATCTTATTTTGTCTCTTTTCCTCTTTTGCTCTGCAACTCCTCATTCTTCTCTAACTCCTACGATTAACTTCCAATTCTTTATTCTCAATTAACCTAACTTCTGTTATTACTAAACTTAATAATAATAGTCTATTGGGCATAATTCTCACACCCCCCTTAATACAACATACACCAAAATTAGCCCAATCACTAATACTAATAATTCCAACATTTATTATTATTAATCAATTAATTAATTAATAGTAATCTATCAACTTATACTGACGATTCTCAATATATCACAACTTCGACAAGTAATCCAAAAATAATTTAATTAATTAATTAATTAAATCAACAAGCGTTACAGAGAGAGAGACACACACACACACACACACACACACAGAGAGAGAGAGAGAGAGAGAGAGAGAGAGAGAGAGAGAGAGAGAGAGAGAGAGAGAGAGAGAGAGAGAGAGAGAGAGAGAGAGAGAGAGAGAGTGAAGAGAGAGGAGAGAGAGAGAGAGAGAGAGAGAGGAGAGAGTGAGTGAGAGAGAGAGGTGAGTGAGCTAGAGAGAGAGAGAGTGAGAGAGAGAGAGAGAGAGAAGAGAGATTAACTTGTATCTTTTAGTTTCATTTGTATAAAACAACACACTAAAACGACACACACAGAATCTTAACGAAGAGCCTTAAATACATATCTTCTAGAAAGTATCATATATTTGGTAAGTCAAACATCACTACTCATGTTTAATTAATGTTTGTTGTTGTTGAAATCATAAACCCTAGAGTTTAATATTGTTGTTTAAACTGAGAATGATATTATATGTTGTTGTCTTTGTTGAGATAAGTGTGCTAGGTTTATTGTTGATGTTGATGTAGTTTTGTTGAGAGTTTGTTTTTTTAGTTGTTGTTTAATGTTGTTGTTTAGATTGAGATTGAATGTTAATGTTGTTGTGTTGTTATTTATTGTTGTTTTTGAGTTGTTGATGTTGTTATTGTTGTTGTTGCTGCTTGTTTGTCTACTTAGTAAAATTTTAAAAGCTAGATGTTGTTGTATAGTTATAATTATTGATTTTGAGATTGTGATTATGTTTTTTCAATTCATCGTGTAGCTCTCTTTTGTTCCACCGGACATATCAAGAGGACATTAGAGTAACAGAAAATACAGTTGAATTTATTATATTTAATTGTCGACTGTTTGTTTTCAGTAACTCTTATTTGAACTTATAAACCTATTATAATTGACTTTGAAAATAGTAATATGAAAATAATGTTGTATTTAAAAAATATCTTACACTAACTAATGTTTTTCGAACATTTTTTAACTCATCATTCATCTCACATTCATTAATGGTTAAAAATCTGTGTAAATGCTTCTAGTTTTCGTTTAACTTTTTTCTATACTTGTTTATTTTACAAAGCATCAAATTTTATGCTTGGAAGAATGAATTATTAGAGGAAGAAGTGTTGAATGAAGAACTTGAGACATTGAACGAGATTTGAACAATTAAAGAATGAGAGATGAATAATGTATTACGAGATGCTCGAAAATCATTGTTTAGTGTAAGTTGATATTCAAATATAACATAATTGTTCATATAATTATTTTGTAAACCAATTTGAAAAGTTATATGTTCACTTAGGGTTTGGTGAAATAAACAACTCACAATAAATATAATAAATTCAATTGTGTCTTATCCGTCGTTTAAATGACAAAATCGAGAAGAAGAAAAATATTTTTGGTAATTTAAAATTTTTAAAAAGATTATCGATGGAGATCAAACTCACGATCATTACTCCTTTTCCGTCAATGAAATTACAACCGAAAAATAAGTGACGCGTTTTGAATTGTATCGTTCATTTCCTTGCATATAAATTCGAGATTAACACCTTTATATCCAACTGAAATTAAAATTTTTTTTTTAATAGTGAAAGACGATGTGACTACCCTACTTAATAAAAATAAACCGTATTACACAAAAATTGAAGCAAAAATTCATCCTCCACCTCCACTTAATCCTACAAGGTCAGGCTAACAAGTCTCAAATGACTCACCTCCAACGCCTTATCTTTGTTCAACTTATAAACATCACACAACCCAAAAGATCTTGTTATCACTTTTCAATCCCTCTCCAGATGAACCACCTCTAAAATTTAATAAAATTTCTCCACAAATAGACCAATTTAAAATAAGAGAGGTAAAACATAAAATGATGTTCATTATAGAATTTAAAAGAACAATTCTACCACCTAAATAACATACTAATTTCTCGATGACCCAAAATATCTTACAAATTGAAACAATTAGTTTTTAGTTTTTAGTAAATGTTTTATTTACACATGTTTTATTTGTATAGGTCTTGTTCTTAGTGCCTATTCTTAGCTCGTAATCTCTTTAATTAAATCTTTAAAAAGAAAAACAATTGAATCTCATTAAAAAATACTCTGCCTATTACTCGTACTATCTAAAGTTGAATGTTACATCACTTAAACATATGATTACACTATCAACTTTGTGCTTCATCTCAACATGCTTGCAGATTGCTGTTACTACAGGCAAAATAATGATCAGTCCCATTAGATTTCTGAACACAACGTGGATGTGTCGTTTGCTATTAGTGACAATGCATTAGACAGCGCACAAATACTATTATATTATTATTATTATTATTATTATTATTATTATTATTATTATTATTATTATTATATTATTATTATTATTATTAATATTATTATTATTATTATTATTATTATTATTATTATTATTATTATTATATTATTATTATTATTATTATTATTATTATTATTATTATTATTATTATTATATTTCTTATTATATTATTATTTTATTATTATTATTATTATTATTTATTATTATTATTATTATTATTATTAATTATTATATTATTTATTATTATTATTATTATTATTATTATTATTATTATTATTATATATATTTATTATTATTAATTAATATTATTATTATTATTAATATTATTATTATTATTATTAATATTATTATTGTTTATTATTGTTATTATTGTTATTATTGTTATTATTGTTATTATTATTAATTATTGTTATTATTATTATTAATGTTATTATTATTAATTGTTATTGTTATTATTATTATTATTATTGTTGTTGTTATTGTTATTATTATTATTGTTATTGTTATTATTATTGTTATTATTGTTATTATTATTATTATTGTTGTTATTATTATTATTATTGTTATTATTATTGTTATTATTATTATTATTATTATTGTCATTTCTTATTGTTATTATTATTATTATTATTATTGTCATTCTTATTGTCATTCTCATTATTATTATTGTTATCATTCTTATTGTCATTATTATTATTATTATTATTGTTGTTATTGTTATTGTTATTATTATTGTCATTCTTATTGTTATTATTATTGTTATTATTATAATTGTCATTCTTATCGTCATTATTATTGTTATTATTATAATTGTCATTCTTATGGTTATTATTATTGTTATTATTGTTGTTATTGTTGTTATTGTTGTTATTGTTATTATAGTTGTTGTTGTTGTTATTGTTGTTGTTATTGTTGTTATTGTTATTATTTTTATTATTGTTATTATTATTGTTGTTGTTATTATTATTATTATTATTATTGTTATTATTGTTATTATTATTATTGTTATTGTTATTATTATTGTTGTTACTTTTATTATTATTATTATTATTGTTATTGTTATTGTTATTATTATTATTATTGATTCTTTTTCTTAGATATCAAATTTGTACTTTTGTTTACATGTGAATAAATCAAACCAAACCACCATATGAGTGAGTGAGTCGTTGGCATAACCATTTTGAGTTTCTTTAATTACGTGACATGACTAAGTGTCATTTAGAAACCTAGTTAGTTAATTGTGGTACAAATCAAACAAACATTATTAAAAGTTAACAATGTTACATTAAATTTAATTATTTTTCTTCCAAAAACATATAGTACAAAGTGTGCATAATTGCCATGTTGTATATGTTGTTTCATCATTTTGTTAGGTATGTTGGTTGTTGAAATGTAATTGTACTATATATGTAATTGCATTATGGTGTCATATATAATTTCAATTTTGTGTTCCCTTTAAAGTTACATTTGGGTCTTTTGGCCACATGGAGTCACAAGTGCTATGCTTCATTCTTCTATTTCTTGGATATTAAGATTTTTATGATTATTATAATAATTATTTTATCTAAGTCATGTTGCATATTTTCAAGCTAAAGTCAGAGTAAATGATAGTAGTATATAATATGTAGCAAATTAATTATTTTGCAGTAGAAGCCCTGCAACTTGAGAATTCCTTTTTCATTGATAATTTTAATCAGATATGGCTTTTTCTGGGTGGATTCTATATTATATATGGTGATGGTGACAAGTACATTAAGATCATTCTTTAAAGAATCTTTAAAAGAAATTTCCTCTTTAAAATATAAGTTAAATATTTGTATAAGTAATAATTATGTCGTTTTTTTTTCCTATGCAAAATAATTAATCATTGTCATTCATTAAAGGTATTCTTTACATCTTCGTATTTTATCTCCATTATATCCAGTGTGTGTGAGTTTTGGTATTTTATACTTTAAAAAATTAAAAAGAAAGGAATTGTAATATTTAACTTCAATTCTGATATACGTAATAAGTACAAAGCTTTATAAGTTGACGTAATTCTATAGGTCTTTTTATTATAGCTACAATATCTTTTACTATAAAAAAAAATTAGTTATCAGGGTTTAACGCCTCACACATGACAAAAATTCATGATAAATATAAAATTTGTGAGGGAATTAATTCTCTAGTAAAATAGGGGATCATAATTTAATTGTGAGGAGCTTTACACGTCGGCATTTTGTTAGGGGCTAAACCCCTTACAAAATATAATTTGATTTTTATAGTCGTAGCATGCAGACGTAGGCGCATACTAGGTAGTCAGTTACTGCTGTAGTGCGTCAAAAATTTTGTTTGAGGTTAAACTCTTGGAAAAATATAAATGCTTTTCCATTTGCGACGGGTTAAACCCCTGACAAAATACGAACATTGACAATTTCCTAAATGTTTATCCCCTGACAAACTATAAAAATATTTATAAAAAAATTAATATTAATAGAATAAAAATCAATAATAATAATTTTATTAATTATATTATTATAATAAAATAAATATAATTAAACATAATAAATATAATAATTTAAATTCAATCAAACATAATAAAAATTAAATAAAACATCATACAAATTACAATAAAGTTCTTAAGTTCAAAATAGTTAACATAAATTCTTTCATACAAATTAAAATAAACATCAAATTTTCAAATTTAAACATCCTATTTTTGTTCATCTTGTTCTTCTCCTTGCTCTTCTTCCTCTAAATCCACAACCAGAATTTTGTGAAGCAAAAAATTGATCAAATTTTTGAACCCGCTCATTTACAATCCGTGTTGCTTCTTGATATTCTTGTGTTTGCCTCCTCATTTCTTTCTGCAACTCTGTTTCTCTTCTCTGCATTTCTTGTTGCATCTCTAATTGTTTTTTCTTCAACTCTTTAATTTTTGCATTTCTTGCTGCTACGTGGAGTGGTGTCTCAGTATTCGCCAAGTTTCTTACATTTCCAATCATTTTGGCAGTTAATATATGTGGAGTTGATGTTCCTTCTCCATCAGCAAGTCTCATTCTAAAATTTCTATCACGCCGCTTGATAGTTTTGGCGTATCCTCCAGCACCATACACTCTCTCATTTTTCTTCTTTCCACCTGAAACATCATACCATGTCCAAAAATTCACAACAGGATCAACAGAATATCTCGGCGGTGGTTCAAGTTCAGGATGCTCTGGCAACTGTAGGGCAAGTTGTCTATCAAACTCCTCCTACAAAAAAAATTAAATGTTATAATAATTTAAATAAGCTAGATCCATATAAAAGAAATAAATAAAATATTTTTAATATATAAGAAAAACTTACATGAGTGTTTCTTGCGCTCTCGTCAACAAACTCCCCATTTCTTTTGAGACGAGTCTCTAGATAGAGAAGTGGAGTTCTACCCAACTCTTCACACTAATTAAATAAGTAAAAAAATAATTAGTTACATGTAATCTAAAATCTAAATTGATAAATTAATTAAAAAATAAATAAATTTATGTATCATCCTTCGTACAACTTTAACAACACTAATACTATCCGCTGCGTAGTTGCAGCCACCAGCTTCAGATGTTCTATTTTTCTTTGCTTTTTCAGATATTTCCTTAAATTTTTCAGAACTCCAATGGGAAATAAGATCTTGAAATATTTCTACTCCTATCCAACGTGGACGTTGCTTTTTTCCCATTTAATTCTAACATTCCTCGTGGTGTCAGAAAATCGGACACTATATTTTGAGTGAAAATTTTCTTCAATTTGGATGTCATCTCTAACATCTCAACTGTAACGCCCGTTAACTTAATTAATTATTTAATTAAATTATTTTCGAATCATTTGTTGAAATATTGTGATAGGTTGGTATAAGTTGTTATGTTGTTAGTAGTTAGTTAATTAGTTGATTAATATTAGTAATAACATTAGAATGGTTATACGATTTATTGTTGGGCTTAATTATATGGTTATATGTAGTAAAAGTGGGGGTGTGAAAGTTAGGCCCAATAGAAATATTAATAATTATAAGGTTAAGCTAATTATGAGGATTAGGTTAATTAGAAGGAATAATGATTTTGGAGAGCGAACGTAGAAGTTGCAGAATTGCAGAGAAGAGGAAAAGAGGAAATGAGGCAAAGGTTGGAAACTTTGGCAAGGCTAGGCTCGACCAAAGAATTATAGAGCGGTCTCCAATCCAAAGTAAGGGTGAGGTTCTGACTCTATAATGGGAATTATGATGAATATTATGTAGGGATTAGGTTGTATGAAATTGCTACTGTGTGTACATGTTGTTGATGAATGTGTCAAATTATTGTTTGAAAAGTGTTGTCTACAAAATTATTGATCTGTGAAAAATTCATGTTGCTGCAATTATATTATATATTATGTTGATACGAATTTGTTAATCGAAGAAAAATTGAAAATAAAAAGGAATTACAGAAATTTGCGTAACCGGGGACTGGAAACACATTGTGCCGAGGGGCATAATGTGTGAGCCGAGTGGCACAAAGATAATGGGCATGCCGAGGGGCATGGGAATGGGTGCCGACCAGCACCATATTGGAAAAAGCATGGTGTGCCTAAGGGCACACCACTTGTGGCGACATGCACACTAGTTTTATATAGTTTCCCAGTTTAGTCCATTTGATAATTGATTACAGTAAGACCCCTATATTTTATTTGAAGAACTTAGTATCCCTTGATCATGTAGTTCATATTTAATTAAAGATTATTATACCTAAATAGCAATAACAATAATAAATTAGTAGGAGAATAATCTAGCAGGATAGTAATTACAAGTAGCAGAGCTTGTGAAATAACAGTACCAGGATGATCTTAATAATAGTAATACAGAGTAGAAATATTAGTAATTTGGGCAGAGGAATAATTAGTCGGTTATAGTAGAATTTTCTGATTAATTACACGGGACATCGTAGCATATAAGAGTAGTATACTATAATAAGCAGAGGAAGAATTATGTTAAGCATAGTTTTAGTAATTGCATAATCAGTATATATAGCAGAAAGTAAACAAATTGCAGCAAAGTTTAATTTAATTAAGTAGTCCAATTGAATTACAATATATATCCCGTAAACAAAACTTTTCTTCGGAGGCAGATCTGATACTCGTTCGTCTTTTTTAAAATTTGTCTTGTTTCTTCTATAGGGATGATTTGTTGGTAGGAATCTGCGGTGACAGTCAAACCATGAGCTTTTCCCCCTTTATCCAACGTAAACGCTTTGGTGTATGCCATGCAATGCGGGCAACCCATTTTGCCATGCGTACCCCAACCAGACAATATGCCATATGCTGGAAAGTCATTAATGGTCCACATCAAGGAAGCTCGCAAAGTAAAGTTTTGTTTACGAGATATATCATAAGTCCATTCTCCAATCCATAACCTCTTCAAATCATCAATTAAATGTTGTAAGTACACATCAATTCCGACTTTTGGATTGGACGGACCTGGAATGACGCACGTCAAAAACATGTATGGTTTTGTCATGCACATCTCAGGAGGGAGGTTGTAAGGAGTTACAATAACTGGCCAACAAGAATACGCACTTCCTGACGCTTGCACATATGGGGAAAAACCATCAGAGCATAATCCAAGTCTGACATTTCTAGGTTCTGCAGCAAAATCAGGATGTGTCCGATCAAAGTGCTTCCAGGCCTCGCCATCAGATGGATATCGCATAGTGCCTGAACTTGTTTGGTTTATATGATTCCGTCATTTGACTTGCATTGTGCATTGAAGCAAACATTCTTTTTAACCTTGGTATTATCGGAAGATAAAACATGGACTTTACTGCCACACGCTTTTGCTTGTTGTTAATGGCTCTATTGCAAACTTGATATCTTGGACTCTTACAAAACTTGCATTCCTCAAACAATCCATCTTGAGTACCAAACTCGTTGTCATAAAACAACATGCAACCACTAATGCAACAACCAATCTTTCTTACTTTTAAACCTAACTTCGACACTCACTTCTTTGCATCATAAAAACTTGTAGGCAAGTTGTCTTTTGTTGCGGTGGAATCCAACATCATTTTTGCGAAATGTTCCAAACACTGATCAGGAACATTCCAATTTGACTTGACGGTTAATAATCTCACACGCATTGATAACTTTGAGTCTGATGACCCCTCGAACAATGGTGTATTCATCTCATTCAACAACTGATAAAATCTATGCGCATCCTCATTCGGCAACTCTTCCCCGTCAAAATCTTCAGTTTGGTCATATGTCACGTTCACACCAAAAGCATCCTCAACCATCTCATCGATCAGATTAAAGTTTTCCTCATATTCCATAGGCGGTCGACTACTTGAAGCATGCATGTTACTAGTATCTAGTACGTTACACGACAGTTCTTCACCATTATATGTTCAAACCCAATAATTTTCAATGAAACCCCTTTTATGCAAATGACGTGCTACTTTCTCCGGGTCACTAATTATTGGTCTACATTCACATTTAAGACAGGGACACCTAACTCCTTCTTCTCTTCGACAATATTCCTGAGCAAATGCTCACGTGATAAACTCATTAACTCCTTCTATAAAATGGGGGTTTAAGTGCACATCTTCCTGAATACAATCTATCGTACATCCAACTATGACCATACCTATAATATTTCATACTGCACATTTATACAATCATTGTCTTATTATTAACTATAAGAAAACATTTAACTATACTAACTATAACTAAATTTTAGAACTATTATATTAACCATACATATATATATTACCATACGTTTAATAAACATATTGAATATATATTAACCATAATATTCTTTAACAAAGATGTTATTCTTTTAAGAAATATAAAATATAATTATATTCTATTTTATTTTAAATAAATATATATAAGATATTCTATTTTGATTATAAATAAAAACTGTTTTTATTAAAAACTATATATATGATAAAAATTGTCGGTAGTAATTAAAAAATGTTTTAATATATATATTTATTGTTTTTAAATATAAAAACTGTTTCTATTTTTAAAATATATTTTAAAATATATTTATAAAACTGTTTTAATATATTTTTATTATATTATATAACCGTTTTTATTAAATGTATAAAACTGTTTTTATTTTTAAAATATATTGTTAAAAATATTTAGTAATTACATATTTTTTTTATATTCTGTTTTAAAAAATATATATTTATTAACTTATTTTTCTATATTCTTTATTACATAATAAATAATAGTATATTTTTATTTTAAATAAATATATTCAATTTTTTTTCCTTGTTATACTATATATATATATATATATATATATATATATATATATATATATATATATATATATATATATATATATATATATATATATATATATATATATATATATATATATATATATATATTCAAAATATAAATAAATAACATAAATACCAATTCTTGAAACTCCTTCAACTTCTTGTATAACCCTTGAATTTTTCTTTTAATCTCTTCAATTTCTTGACAAAAAAAAAATTCAGTCAATCATAAAATATAATTAACTTAAAACGAAAATATAAAAAATAAAATGAATAAATATTATACCTTTATTACAAAATAAATTTGGAATTGGTGATGGAATTGAGATTTGATAATGTAACAATGGAAGAGTAGAGAAGAGGGAAAGAAGAACAGAAGAGAGAAAGAAGAAGAAGAGAGAAAGAAGAAGAAAGTGGAGAAAAAATAAGAAACACAATGGTTTCTGGAAAGAGAGCGTTCAAGTCTCTAATAGCCAATCAGCGACGTGAATATCACATCGCAACCTTGCCACGTGATATTCACGTCGCAACGCCAACGTTACATTTTTAAAATAAACCAATCAGCGACGTGAATATCACGTCGCAGCCTTGCCACGTGATATTTGCGACGTGACATTCACGTCGCAACTTCTCCAACCATTATTTTTTTAATCTTATTCTGCAATTTCAGAACGCATCAGAATGACATCTTGTCAAAGTTCCATCAAAATAAGTTGCGACTTGTTTAACACGTCACAATATTTTTTTGAATTATTAAAACTTCCCTCTTCAAAACGCCTGCAGCTTTAACATTATATTTTTCAAATTTTTATGTTGTGACGTGTTTTCCACGTCGCAACTTTTATATATAGAAAAAACTCAGACTAACACAGTCTATACATTACTTTTATTATTTAATTTATAAAATATTGCAGTGAGGTGATTATCACGTCGCAACTGCTAAAATTCAGTGACATGATAATCACGTCACTAAATTACTTCGCCGGGGAGGATATTTCTTGTAGTGAATGGTTGTTGAATATTTTTGAATTCCTATAGCATCTTTGTGTTTAATTTTTTTTTCTCTTTTTAAAAAATTTATTTTAAATAGTTTAAATAGAAAATTAAAGTTAAAAAAAGTTTATATACAATATATTTACATTAAAATTAGATGTATCATTTTTAAAATTTATAATAGTAAGGATTTTTACAAAAAAAAATAAAAAAATCTCATAACTGCAAATACACAAGTTTGAGATCAACCAAAATATCAATTTTATTTGTGAGAAATCAAAATATATACTAAAGTATTTCTTAGTCTCGATTAAAGATTATTGGACAAAATAGTATGATATTATTTAAAAATCGAGACTAAATTTATTTATATACAATATGTATACACTTAAATCCAACTAAACATTTTTTTAAAGGACAATTTTATGAGTACATAGCGCGGACATAGATTAATCGAACTACAATGCTGGCTGGTGATGAAGTAGAAGAAGATGGTAAGGGATGAAAAATAGTAAAGGACTGTGGGGGAGAAGAAGGCAATGATGAGTTGAATGAAATGGGACCCATTTGATAATATTTATATTTAATTGGGTTCAGTTTTTGACTTGGAAGTTAGGGTCCCATTCCGGGCACCACAGTCTTTATGGATTGAATGATAAACAGCACCGCACGTGGAGTCTGAATCAAGGGACTGTCCACTGTCCAACCACGTTCATATTACACCCTGTATTCTCTTTTATTTTCATCCTATTTCATTACCCTCTTCCAAATTTTAACATCATAATTAATAAAACCCTTTAACACGTAACAAAACAAATCATCTTCATAAATTTTAAGATGCTTTTTACAATTGTTTGGGCTAACGTGTTGCGTGATTGGCGTTAAAACTATGTTTTTTAAAAGGTATAGTGATAGTAGCTTTTTTTAAGGGGATTGTTGTAAAGGATTTCAATTTATCTGAATATATTCTAAGGGTTATAGTTCTTATGCCCTATCATTAAATTTAGCTTTTTTTTCTTACAAACATAGGGTAGAAATCACGTATTTGTCCATGCGACACTTTATCCTCTTTAACTCTTTTGTTGAATTAATGAACATAACTCCTTATAAAGACTTTTAATGTGAGTATCACTTTCTATGTGAGACTACTTCCCATGCATTTATTGGCATTTACTTACTTTCACTTTTTTTTTGTTATTTTGGAACACACCCGTTGACATTTATTGTTCATAAATTACAATAATCTCCCACTTTTTTTAATAATGACAAAATTATTTCTAGAAAAAGTGAAACAAAGATTGGTAATACACTTAAGTATCTTTCGATTTGAACTTAATCTTAGCAAGGACAACGCAAAGTCTAATCGAAATATTAGGTAGCAATGCTTTGAACCGTTATCCCTTTTGATTGAATTGGTGTTACCTTCACTACTACAAAAAACACTTTTAACCTACACTACTAAAAAAAAAGACATTTGAGAAAAGGTTTTTACATCGGGTATCAAAATAGGTGATGTAAAAAATACAGTTAACAAACCTTTTACATCAGGTATTTATTTCCAATGATATAAAAAATAAGGGAAAATTTTTTTTTCGTCACCTATTACATCGGGTAATCTCATCCACCGATGTAAAAGATTTCCAGAAAAAAAACACGGTGGCATTTTTGTAAATAAGAAACAAGGTGACAAAAAAGTTAAAAAAAATATAAGAAAGCTATTACATCGGTCTAAACACAAACCGATGTAAAAAGTGATTCTTTGAATTAATATATAAATTATATTGAAAAATCATAAAAATGTGGGTAAAAAAAAAAAACAACCTATTAAATCGGTGGGAGTCTCCACCGATGTAATAGCCTGACGTATTTTAAAAAAAAAAAAAAACAACCTATTAAATCGGTGGGAGTCTCCACCGATGTAATAGCCTAAACCGTATTTAAAAATAAAAAAAAAACCTATTAAATCGGTGGGAGTCTCCACCGATGTAATAGCCTGACGTATTTTAAAAAAAAAATTACCTATTAAATCGGTGGAAGTTTCCACCGATGTAATAGCCATCCCCTTATATCGGTCACATTTTCCACCGATGTAAAAAGTTCTAAACACTATTTTCTTTTATTACCGAAAACTGTTCATTTTCCATTTCCGACCCATTTTCCACAACGATTCCCTCCGCCTACTGTCACGTCAAGTTCGCCACGACGTTCATCTCAGTACCCATTTTCCACCACGTCGCGACCCATTTTCCATTCCGACGAACTTTCCTCCGCGTCGCGACCCATTTTCCATTCCGACCCATTTTCCTCCGCCTACTGTCACGACGTCGCGACGTCTCAGCTAGTAAAGCGATTTCAGTTCAGTTCGCCGCGTCGATTTCAGTCGCAAACTCCTTTGCATCACAGCGATTTCGTCATTATTGGTAAATCTCGATTTCCTTTCATCAGTGTACTAATTTGTTTAAATTGTGTTTCTGTTCTGGGAAAACAAGTGGTTGAAGTAATTTCTGGCTGAAACAAGTTAGATATGCTGTTTGGGTCTGATATTTTCGAGCGAGAATAGCTGATATTCTGTTGGTTTGACAGTGGAAGTTTTGCTGCATTTCTGATCATACATTTCATTTCTATTCATACATTTGTGAGATTTTTGGTTTGGAATCGAAAGATAAACTTTGATGATATGATAATTATAGTTTGACATCAGTATGTTGAAGTTGATAATGGAGTTTCGGTTTGTCAATGTGCTTGTGATCGTGTTGCGAGGTTGTTTTTTCGCTTGTTTTAAATTTGAATGAGATTTTTGTTCGTCAATAATATGTTCACTTGATTTTAATTTGGTTGAAGTTTCAATGTCATTATCATGTTAATATGTTATTCTTGCTTGTGGGGGTTTGTTCATGTTTGAATCAATTTTTATTTTGCGATAACAATTTTAAATAGTTGTCGCTGCCTACACCGTCGCCGCCAACACCACTTCCGCGACGCATACCGCCTCCAACACCCATTCTACTGCTTCCTCGTCGCCGATTCATCGGTCCCGTCTTCTGCAAATCATTCTGCAAATCATTCTGGGGTTCTTTCTAATTCTATTTCTTTTCTTTTTTGCATTTTCTTTTTCATTACAATTTCAGCATTTTTTATGCATTTACGCTATGTTACATTACATATCAATATTATGCAGTTGGCTAGTATACGATAGTTTAAATTTCTATGGTTCTTCCTTAAGATAAAGTTATACATGTTTATAGATACTAAACTTAGTAACTTTAACTAATGCAACAAGCTACTTGTTTCAAGAAAATATGGTGTATGTTAGTGTTTGTGCAGTGTGAAATTTCATGATCATGATGGTGAAGAGTGAAACATGAAGATTGTTATATTATTAAGTATTTACAGGTTCTGAGACAAAAATTGAATATATGGTGATCGTTTTGAAATTATTAGAAAAGGAAACCAGTGAGAATCAGTTATGTATTAGTGGTGCAAAGTGTAAAAATAATAACAATTAGTAATAAATTGTTAAATGAGAAATGTGTTTTTTCAAAATAATTGGATATTTTATTTGTTAAGAATAATGGTTTGAGAAAAACATATGGACAAGGTTTTGAAAAAAATTTAAGAGAGTGTCTTTGTGTTAGTGTAGTGTTTATATATACTGATTTAAAAATTATTACTAACAAGAAATAAAAAAATATATATAATACGATTAAAACATCAAAGGAGTTAAAATTGAAGAAGAAAAGATAAAATTGAAAATAACAAAGTGGCCTCATATTTTAATCATTGGCCAAAAATAGTTTAATCATTGGCCTCATATAAATTACACTTTGTTACTCATGTGTTTTATACTTTGTTCCATTATTGTTACTATTATTATACTATTATATTTGAATCCCTTTCTTCTATTTTTATGCTCACCAAATAAAAGAAGCGGAAAATTTAGAAACCTATGACAAAAGAATTAATGGTCCTCTCAGAAACACATTGTTCATCTTTAACCTATCAAACTTAATAGAGTTATCACCTTGCCATTGAAATTTGATTCTATTTGTCTTTCTCCGCGAAGCAGCGCAACTTGCAATCTCGGAATCTCCGTGAAGTAGCACAGCCGCGGACACACCGTTCGTCAGACCTTCCTCCGTGTGAACATAGTTATGGATCGTAGTTGGATGAGAGCTAATCGATTAAGTGACGAGTACGAACATGGAGTGATGGAATTTCTACAGTTTGCTGAAAGTAATGCTGACAAAAGTCTTCCTACGCTTTTTCTCTGTCCATGTATTCGTTGTGCAAATAAAGAACCAAAACGTAGTAAGAAAGAAATCATGGATCATCTAATTTGTGTAGGGATTTGTCAAAGTTATACAAAATGGATATGGCACGGTGAAGTAGTAGCAAAGTCAAACGTGTCTCAAAGAGATGGTGTTAGTGTAGAAATGGATGATCGTCTAGAAGACATGATGCGTGATATTGGACAAGATTCGTTTAAGAGGACACATACGTATGATACTATATGCAATGACAAGGATAAACCATTGTACCCGGGATGCAAAAAATTTACACGTCTGTCAGCCGTGTTAAAATTATTTAATCTGAAGGCAAAGAATGGGTGGACTGACAAAAGTTTTACCGAGTTGCTTGAATTGTTGACCGAAATGCTTCCAGAAGGTAATGTAATGCCAAGTCGTTATTACGAGGCGAAGAAAATATTGTGTCCAATGGGTTTGGAGTATGAAAAGATACACGCATGCCCTAATGATTGCATATTATACAGAAAAGAGTATGAAAAGTATAATCATTGTCCAAAGTGTAAGGCTTCACGCTACAAAAAGAAAGATGGTGAGTCAATTGATGATGAGGTGGTAAAAAAGGGTCCTCCTGCGAAAGTGGTATGGTACCTACCAATAATTTCAAGGTTCAAGAGATTATTCGCCAATGCAGATGACGCAAAGAATCTTAGATGGCATGCAGAAGAAAGAAAATATGATGGACAAATTCGTCATGTAGCTGATTCTTTGCAATGGAAGAAAATAGATTCTTTGTTTCCAAATTTTGGCAAAGAGTCGAGAAACCTTAGACTTGGACTTGCTACTGATGGAATGAATCCGTTCGATAATCTGAGTACTAACCATAGTTCTTGGCCTGTTCTCTTGATGATTTACAACCTATCTCCTAGGCTGTGCATGAAGCGTAAATATATTATGTTATCGATGATGATATCGGGCCCAAAACAACCAGGAAATGACATAGACGTTTATCTAAGTCCACTGATTGATGATTTAAGAGTGTTGTGGGATGAAGGGGTGGATGTTTTTGATGCGTATTCTGGCGAACAGTTCAATATGCGTGCCATGTTGTTTTGCACCATCAATGATTTTCCGGCATATGGTAATTTGTCTGGGTATAAAGTTAAAGGGCATAATGCATGTCCTATATGTGAAAAATACACTTGTTACCATCAGCTTGAAAAAGGAAAGAAGACCGTTTATCTCGGGCATCGAAAATTTCTAAAACGTTATCATCCATATCGTAGATTGCGGAAAGCTTTCAATGGGGAACAAGAGCATGGTGTTGCTCCAAAGCCCTTGTCTGGAGAGGAAGTTTATCAGCGACAACAGGGACTTGATGTTATCTTTGGAAAGTACCAAAAACGATCTACTGTGAAAAATGTATGGAAAAAGAGATCGATTTTCTTCGATCTTCCATATTGGTCTAGTCTTGATGTAAGACATTGTATTGATGTGATGCATGTGGAGAAAAATGTATGCGATAGTGTAATCGGAACACTTCTCAACATTCAAGGCAAGACAAAAGATGGTATTAATGCTTGTCTGGATTTGGGTTTGATGGGTATACGAGAAGAGTTAACCCCACAATATATAGGTAACAAGTCATATTTGCCTCCTGCCTGCTACACTTTGTCTAAAAAAGAGAAAACAAGTTTTTGTGAGTGTTTACAAAGTATCAAAGTGCCGCATGGTTACTCATCAAATGTCAAGAGGCTTGTATCAGTTAAAGATTTTAAATTAGTTGGCTTAAAATCTCACGACTGTCATGTCTTAATGCAACAACTACTACCATTGGCTATTCGTGGGATATTGCCTAACAACGTAAGGAAGACCATAACTAGGTTATGCTTATTTTTCAATGCAATTTGTTGTAAAACCATTGATCCACTAAAGTTAGACGATTTGGAAAATGAGGCTGCAGTTATCTTGTGCCAATTAGAGATGTATTTTCCTCCTTCATTTTTTGACATTATGGTTCACTTGATTGTTCATCTAGTAAGGGAGATTAGATTATGTGGTCCAGTTTTTTTACGGTGGATGTATCCAATAGAGCGATACATGAAGATTCTAAAAGGGTATACAAAAAACCCACACCGTCCGGAAGCATCGATTATTGAGAGGTACATTGCAGAAGAAGCAATTGAGTTTTGTTCTAACTATTTGTCAGGAGTGGATGTTGTAGGGGTTCCTAAGTCTCGTCATGATGGAAGATATGAGGGTGTGGGTACACAAGGTTTAAAAGTCAAGAGCTTAAGTATTGATGTGGTTGTTCAAGCGCATTTGTATATATTGAATAACATAGATGAAGTTCAACCTTACTTATCTTCTCACAAAAGCATCGTAAAGAAAAAGTACCCCAAGATGAATGAAAGAGGGTTGTTAAAAGAGCATAATAAGAGTTTCTCTGAGTGGTTTAAAGAAAGAATTGCTAATGAAGATAGTGTTTCTAATACAATTAAGTGGTTGTCTTATGGGCCTAAATGTAACCTAATAACTTGGAGTGGATATGATATTAATAAAACCTCTTTTTATACAAAGTCAAAGGATGACCGTAGTACCACGCAAAATAGTGGGGTAATGATTGTGGCCGAGTCCATGCACTTCTCTAGTGCTAAAGATAAAAACCCGGTTATGGCATCTACACCGTACTTTGGGGTGATTGAAGAGATTTGGGAAGTTAATTATGTTGTGTTTAAAGTTCCTGTATTTAAATGCAAATGGATTGATATCAACAGTGGTGTCAGAATCGATGAATTTGGAGTTACACTGGTTGATCTTAGCAAGTTAGCTTATGCGAACGAACCATTCATCATGGCATCTCAAGCAAAACAAGTGTTTTATGTCACAGATCCTTCTAATAAAAAGTGGTCAGTGGTTTTACAAGGAAAGGTCCATAATAGTGACGAAAATCATGATGAGAACCTTGATATTTCTGAAACTCATCCTTTCTCAACAAATGTGACTACATTCACTGAAGAAAATGAAGGGGATGATGTGCATGCTATTCGCATGGACCATGAAGAAGGGATATGGGAGGACTAGTAAGATTTTTTGTATAAGTTAATTCCACGTTACTTTATTTTCTAATTGTTTTTATTTTGTGCTTAATTTTATTTCTAATTGTTTTTATTTTGTGCTTAATATTATTTTTAATTATTTTTGTTTTGTGTAAACAGATACATGGGTGATTCAAACCCCAATAAAAGAAGAGTTAGAGGTCCCACTTTAATGACACAAATTGACAAAGTTCATCAAACAGGTGAAAAGATAAAGGTCGAGTTTAATGCAAGAACCTATGAATGTATTGGTGTTGGTAAAAATGCTACAAATTTCAAGAGTTATATAGCATCTCTTGCTCGACAGTATTGTAGCATTGTGAAAAATGATTGGAAAGAAGTAGATGAAGGCGTAAAAGATGCTATTTGGACTGATATTCAGGTATTTTAAATACAATACTTTATTATATTTTATAATCATATACTAATTAACAACATATGACATATACTACATTTGTAGGCTCATTTTACTATTCAAGAATGTAAAGATCCAAAGAATGATAGGTTGAAGAAAGAATGGATTAAATATGCGGGAGAGTGATGGAGAGGTTTTAAGACACAACTCACAGATAGATATATTCATCATCCCATATAAAATGATCCTCCTCCATATGTCAAGTATAACTTTATTACAGAAGACGCCTGGAAAGAGTTTCTCAAGATTCGAGATACCCTTGAATTTAAGGTTAGTAGGAGTTATATATTTTTGTGTGCATAACATTTTTATTATATTTAGTGATTAATTATTTGTTTGAGTTTATAATAGGAAAAAAGTCAGAAGGGTAAGGATAATATGGCCAAGAATTTATACCCACATGTATTGTCTCGTGGAGGGTATCGCTTACTTGAGGAGAAAATTATGAAAGAAAAGTCATCATCGAGAGATAATTCCACATTAGATGATAATGATAGTCAATCTCCACCATCACGCCATGACACTACTACGAAAATGGGCTTTCACAGCGCTTTTTTTTGCCCTTTAAAAGCGCTTAAAAGCGCTGCCGTAGCCAGCGCTGGCGTAGGCTACGAAAGCGCTTTTTTCTGGCCAAAAGCGCTGTCGTAGGTGGACCTACCACAGCGCTTTTTCCTTAAAAAGCGCTTTGATAGGGGGGTCTTTCCCAGCGCTTTTTGAAAAGCGCTTTGATAGGTGTGCTATTTAAAATTTTTTTTTTTTATTTATCAGGCCTTTTACAGCGCTTTTTATGGAAAAAGCGCTTTGATAGGGGGGTCTTTCCCAGCGCTTTATCCATAAAAAGCGCTTTGATAGGGGGTTTCTATTTAATTTTTTTTTTTAATTTATCATGGCTTTTACAGCGCTTTATGGAAAAAGCGCTTTGATAGGGGGGTCTTTCACAGCGCTTTTTCCATAAAAAGCGCTTTGATAGGGGGTTTCTATTTAATTTTTTTATTTTATTTATCATGGTTTTTACAGCGCTTTATGGAAAAAGCGCTTTGATAGGGGGGGTCTTTCACAGCGCTTTTTCCATAAAAAGCGCTTTGGTAGGGGGTTGCTATTTAATTTTTTTTTTTATTTATCCTGCCTACGAAAGCGCTTTTTAGCCAAAAGCGCTTTCGTAGCTCATACAAATTTTTTAAAGTGAAACCTATAATTTGAGGTTCCCTGTGCGGCCTGTAATTTTTTTTTGGTCCAATAATTTAACCTGTAATTCAATCCTTATAATATTCACAGAAACCGGTATTATATTAACAGAAACCGGTATACCATATAATACATTTGTAACCATAACTAAATCCTTATATACATATGTAACTAAATCACATACAAAGTATATATACATTTGTAACCATAATTCAATCCTTATATACATTTGTAACCATAACTAAATCATATATAATTACATCGAAAATAATGCTCCACCGACACGGTCTTCATCCTGCAAAGTATGAATATGAACAACACGGTCAATTAAACAAACAATATTAAAGGCTCCAACACAATCAAACTAACACGTACAATAATATTTTATTCATACCCATCAGAATAATCTGTTTTCAACATAAAATTGACATATTTCCTCTTTGACTTCTTCCACTTGAACTTTCGTGTACGACATAGTATAGAGGTCATCAAAGTACTACATAAGAAATTATTACTTCAGTATATGCATGATGTTATTAAATGTAGAAATCATACAAAATTATTCTAAGTTATAAATCCATACCGTGCTTGGAATCTCTACTTGATTTTTATGAAGGATTTCTTTCATAAACCTCAAGCAAAAGTATCCGCAATCTACATCGTTATTCTGTAACGGACACTGCATAGAAAAACAGAATATATTTTATAGTTGTCGTGTAATTTTATCAAGTAACATTATTATTATAAGCAACTAATTTTGTACCTGCACTTTGATCCAAGTAATATTTGATGATTTACTCCGGGGTACCTGTGCGTCCCTTTGACTACGAAATATTTGTATTGATCTAAGAAAATAAAAACATATATTTATATCAATCTCACAGAAATAATTAAATATATAAATATACACGAATAGTTAGAACGATCTCACTTACTGATCAACAGTTTCCTTCATAGCGGGATAGTTAGTCCATTCCCCGTCTACCGAATTCAGAAAGTACACAACTTCTTTAATCGGATCGATAGCCAACAACAACCAGTGTTTTCTAAAAATTTAAGCAACAGTTTAGAAGAAAAGTTTCTACGCAAAATAAACAAAGATATATTAGAATAAATGAAAAACTCACCCCACTGGAACAGTGTTATACGGCAAAATAAACAAGCTATCTGGGTTGCCGACGTAGGCCGTGTATCGATTCACTAAGTACTCCCTAACTGAACCCGGTTCCCTGACAATTGTCGCTCCGCTGACAATATGGGCAGACAAGAAATGGAAGCGTCTTGCCAATACAGTCTCGCGCATTTTTTTATCGTACAACAACCTTAAATAAAAACATATAAACATTAGACTATTTTCATTGAAATGTGTAAATAAATTGTTCAACTAATTAAATGATATATTTATCGGAATACCGGATGTATGCGTGAACATTGCCGATGCCTAATTCACCATGCGTCATAATCTCAGTCATTTCGTCCAATCCTATCGTTTCTTGGCAGTCAAGACCAAAGATATCTGCATCCATAAGGATTGTACGAATACCACCTGACTTCAAATCTGAGGTTTCCAAAAGTACTCCAAGTGTATTCCGATATCGAGGTACAAAAACGCCTCTTCCCCCGCCTCTTCCCCCCTTATGCATTGACTTTTTCGGGGGTGGTCTGCTACGAACAGGCTGGGTCACTTGTTGTGACACTTTCGCAGATACCTAACAATCATATAACTTAGGTAAATTATAAAATCGTTCAGTTTTAAATTCATATCATATAATAAACAATTTAAGTGTACCTCTGGAATTGATGCCATAGACTCGCCGCCTTGCTGCAAAATCTCCTTACCCTTATTAGCGGGTTTTGTAGGAGGCTAATATTAAAAAATAATTAACTTAACGGTTCAGAATTGACATTTGAAATCTAAATGATTCATATTAACGGTTTTAAACTTACCTCATCATCAATGAAAATGAGGTCCAAGGGCCATGCAACAAACGACCCTACCGCGTCTCGCACCGATCTTATATCCAAGGCCACGTCAGGTACCGGTACCAACGCATCGGGATCAATAGGATAATCTACTGATACTCTCAGGTGTCCAGCCGGGATCGGTGTATTATGAATTAAATCTCCCAAAGTGTTGTACACTTTTCCCTTGCCAACAAGGTGATAATCTGATGCCATTACGTATAGTTGGCAAGATGAAATGCCCTAAACCAATATGCATACATATTACTTTTAATTCAATAATAGAAAGAGGTGGAATAAAAATGAGAAACTTGAACAATAGAGATTTATCAATATATTTATAATTACCTCAGGAAATTTATTCTGACGGTTGATACTAGCGTTGTCACTAGTTTCTTTCGCCATTGCCGCATTGCCCTTTTCCCTCATTAATACCTCTTTATCTCTTTCCAATGCATTGACTTTTGCTTGTAATTCCATAAGTACATTCATCACTTCTGCATTGGTAGGATTTCTTTTCCGATGATGCTGGTAGAAAGAGGTTGGAGTCACACCGTGACCTTTACCCCTAACCCGACCGGAATACTCAGGAACATTCAGTGCTTTACTAAGTACGCTCCTCGTATCCTGGTCGTCACCGGTGGACTCCGTTTGTGACAATGTCTCCTGAAAATAATGGAGATAAAAAAATCAATTAAATAGTCATAAAAATTTGATTTAATTAAAGACACAATGTTATACTTACGCATTCATCATAAATTCTTAGAACACTTGGATCAACAGCTTGATTCTTGCCCACACGGGCTTCCTTCCACAGCAAATGTGCTGGAAGTGAGGTTTCATCACTTTTCGTCTCCTCTAACTATGCATAGAAACAAACGGTTAGATCGTCAAATACAACACATTTAGACAATTAATAAGAACATATCATTTCTATTTATTACTTACAATTTTTTCCTCTAAGCGCGCATATCCCAAACGCCCTTTTTTGTATGGGTACGCGGGCTTTGATGCTCTCTCACTATTTTTGGCACTCTTTTGCCGGAATTCGTCATCTCTTTGTCTAATAAACTCAGTCCAATCTTCTTGTTTAATGAAAAGATTATACTTTTCTGGCCTTCCGGCCGGGAACTCTTCCAGCCACTTTCCTTTGTCATCCTTAAGATAGGTGTTCGTCAACAGATTTTTCCACCCTCTAAATCTTTTCCCGGCCAACCCAAGTATGAAGCCTTTACGCTCATCTGGAACGTTAAAAGACCGCTGCGTATAAACCATATAAACATATAAGTAATTTAAAAACCATATAAACCATATAAACATATAAGTAGTTTAAAAACCATATACACCATATAAACTTATAAACTTATAAACATATAACCATATAAACCATATAACATACATACCTTAACATCTTCCCAAAACATTTCTTTTCCTTGCTTCAATGCTTCACATTGTTTCGCATTCCATCTAGATATGGAGATTGGCACATGCATACGAACAAGTGTACCAACGTAGCTTGTGAATTTTGAAGCATTAACCCCAACTAATTGATTTGAATGATTCCAATCTACATTATATTTCACTCCCTTATCTCTAGCACGAATGATTTCGCGCATTATGGTGATGCCTCGTGCAACATCATTTGCTGAAGTATCATCCGCTGCATGATTTGTTTCTTGTGAGTTTTCATGATCTTGTTGGTTTCCTGGTGGATTTTCTTGTTGGTTTCCTTGCGGGTTTTCTTCATTGCTAGCCATTAGACCTGTAACAAAAGTCAAACAAGCACATTAGTACACTACATGAAAATGGATAGTCGAAAAAGATATGAATAGCACTAAAGGAACTCAAAATTGAATAAAATGCTAAAAAACCAAACTTGCAAGAAATAAACCTCACCATCAGCTCCGGAAACATTGTTCTACTAATTAAGCACAAGCACATTCGCAAAAATTCAAAACGGTTCAAAAGATATGCCAAAAATTCAAAACATTATTCACATATTACTTACAATATTAGGCTATAATTATAATAATACCTTTTTCACTAACGTCTCTTTCTTTTCTTGGTAGCAATATATTTTACGCTTCTATTAACAACTCGGATGGTTGGATTGATCCAAATACCCTCATTATGATCATCTCTAGTACAAGGTTCATTCTCATTTTGATCGTTTCTTGTACAAGATTCAATGCCAACGCCAATATCACCTTGATCTCCAATGTTTTCATCAATTACTTTGTTAGACAAAAGCACTATAGACCATTTCGTACTTGTCGGATCATTGACATAGAACACTTGTTTAGCCTGAGAGGCTAGAATAAAAGGTTCATCTTTGTACCCCACCCTATTGAGATCCACTTGCAAAAATCCTGACTTATCCATTCGTACGCCATTATTATTTTCAACCCACTTGCAATCAAATACAGGAATCTGAAACTTCCCGTAATCAAACAACAAAATGCGCTCGATAACCCCAAAATATGACAGATTTGCAAATATCGGGTTTAAGTCATTCGCACTTGATATGTGCATCGCTTCAGCTACCAAGGTAACACCACTATTCTGCATAGTACTTTTATCATCCTGTTCTTTGGTATAAAATGTGTATCCATTAATTGCGTATGCGCTATAAGAAAACACAATCATACTTGGACCATATGCTAAACATCTCAACCTTTCTGTTACTGAAGCAGGATCCGAACGATACTTTGAATAAATTTGTTCCTTAAACCACGGTATGAAACTTCGATTGTGCTCTCGTACTATCCAATTCTCATTTCTATTCAGATTTAAACCTCGAAGAACACCCTTGTGCATTTCAGCATACGGCTCAACCTCAATCTCATTGTGCAGAACATACAAATGCACCTGATCCCGTTCGACCATTGACACTGTCACAACTTTATTTCCAATTAGTCTTTTTCCTTCTTTTTTCTCGACAATATGAGATTTGGGGAGTCCAATTGATTGAACATTTGACAGATATTCAGTGCAAAACTCAACCGCTTCTTCAACAATGTATCGTTCCGCAATACAACCCTCCGGTCGACTTCGGTTTTTCACGTACCCTTTTAAAATTTTCATATAACGTTCAGCAGGGTACATCCATCTCATATAAGCTGGTCCGCACAACTGTGTCTCTTTGACAAGATGAACGACTAGATGAACCATTATGTCAAAAAACGAGGGAGGAAAATACATTTCAAGCTCACATAAAGTAACAACCACCTCTTTTTGCAATGTTGGTAAGATCGCAGGATCGATCACCTTGCTGCAAATTGACTTGAAGAAAAAACACAACTTAGTTATTGCGCTCCTTACTTTTTCTGGCAGAATAGAACGTATACCTATTGGTAGAAAATGTTCCATTATAACATGGCAATCATGAGTCTTTAAACTCTTTAACTTTAGGTCTTTCATTGACACAAGTCTTCTAATATCTGATGAGTAGCCTTCTGGAACTTTAACTTCACTGAGGAACTTACACAATATTTTCTTCTCCTTTCTAGATAGAGTGTAAACAGCAGGTGGTAGATATGTGCGTCTTCCTTTCGTCACGGGTGCCAATTCAGTTCTAATTCCCATGTTTAACATGTCCTTCCTTATGTTAATGCCATCCTTAGACTTTCCTTGTATATTGAGTAACGTACCAATGACACTATCAAATACATTTTTTTCAATATGCATAACATCGAGGAAATGTCTTACGTACAACGACTTCCAATATGGAAGTTCAAAAAAAATCGACCTCTTCTTCCACCCACTCGTGACAAGTCTATGTGCAAAAGGCTTGCCAAACTCAGTACTCACATCTTTCACCTTTTCAAAAATCTGATCACCTGTCAACATATGTGGAGCTCTACCGTGTTCTGCCTCTCCATTGAATGCCTTTCTCCACCCACGATAGTGATGATTAGAATTTAAGAATCTACGATGACCGAGAAAAACATTCTTCTGACAAAAGTTCAATCGCATCGTATCGGTTTCATCTTCACAAACAGGACACGCTTTTTGACCCTTAATGCTGTACCCTGATAGATTTCCGTACGCCGGAAAATCATTAATTGTTCCAAACAACATCGCCCTCAAGTTGAAACTTTCTTTCCTATACCCATCGTAAACCTCCACACCGGTCTCCCACAAAAACTTCAAATCTTCGACTAAGGGTGCCAAGTACACGTCTATGTCATTCCCTGGTTGTTTGGGCCCAGAAATTAACATAGATAGCATCATGTACTTACGCTTCATACATAGCCACGGAGGTAGGTTATATATCATAAGAATCACAGGCCAGGTGCTATGCGAGATACTTTGAATACCATGCGGGTTCATTCCATCAGTAGACAACGACAAGCGAAGATTTCTTGCTTCTTTTCCAAATTCAGGATAATCAATATCAACTTTCGTCCACTGTGGTGAGTCTGCCGGATGTCGCAACTTCCCATCAATAATTCTTTCATCTGCATGCCAAGTCAAGTGTCTTGAATCGGTCTCACTACGATACATGCGCCTAAATCTCGGAATTATAGGAAAATACCATAACACCTTTTCCGGAGACAACTTTTCCTTATATCGAGGGGCACCGCATTTAGGACACTCATTTAACACTGCGTACTCGTTTCGAAATAAAACGCAATCTTTTGGACATGCATGTATCTTTTCATAGCTCATGCCAATAGAGGACAACATCTTTTTGGCCTCATACGTTCGATTGGGAAGAACATTATCCTCTGGTAGCATTTCTTTCACGAGGGCTAATAACTGTGTGAAACTTTTATCCGACCATCCGTTGTCCGCCTTTAAGTTGTACAACTTTAACACCGCAGACAATCTTGTGAATTTTGTACAACCATCATACAACGGTTTCTCTGCATCGCTTACCAACCTCTCGAACATTTTGGGACAATCCTCAAGATCTTCTTCAAGCGCTTCTGCAATCTCTTCGACTCGATCATAATCGTATGCGTCTGCGAAATCCTCATTTGAAGCATACGTCGTATTATAACTCGATTCAACATTCCCGCTACTTTTCTCACCATGCAAATTCCAACATGCATAACTTCTATCAATTCCATGCATCAGTAAATGCGATTCCAACTGAACCGCGTCAACCCGTCTCCCATAACAGCATCTCAAGCAAGGACATATCATTCCATTGGGTTCTCTGGCGTGCGCAACGGCAAACTTAACGAATTCTGATACCCCATCCTCATACTCTTTCGACAATCGATTGGCAGTCATCCATTTTTTATCCATGGTTTGACTATAGCAACTAATTAGTCACGCAACTATAGCAAAATAATAATTAATTACCTGTAAAGAAATTCAACATATCAGGTAATCAAATTCATAGTTATTCTTGCCTCACCTTAAGCATGTGCTAAACAACTCATAACTAATTACTAACTAGTGAAGTCGGATACTAGTAAAAACAATCAGTTATTCAAGTCAGTTCAAGAATAGGATAGAAACCTTTGAAAATGTTGAGAGCGTCCCGCGTACACTACGATCAAGGACAGTTCGAATTTCTTCAATCGGAGAAAGTTACCTCTCAGATGTTTCGAACTCTAAGAAACGCGGAGAATGAGCGTCGTACGTAAAACTACATTAGTCTACACTATAGTCATGTCGATGATACAAAAGTGCGTGAAATAACCTTAGACCAACATTCACTTATAACAAAAAATTCTAAGATAACTCACACGTAGGTATTCTTCCTCCAAGTAGGCGGTATTGGTCCAGTGAGAAGGTTTCCAGTAAGAAATCTACCACAAAAGAAAATAAAGATATCAATATAAAAAGGTTAATATTTATTGAGCTAGACTGAGCATTGAGGGAGATAAGCTAGTTATATTGAATCGATTTAGTTAACTGTCTTGAGGGACCGTTCTATACAGAAAAGTGTTTTAATCAAGGTTGTCAAGATCTCAATCTATATCTTAAAATCTTATTATTTTGCAATCTTACTCACCCCAATGATCCTGATCTTAAATAGAATTTTGTTGTAGCCAAATTGTAAAAAACAAATAGTAAAACTATTGAAAACAAATACAATGAACTTGATCCTATGAATTAAAACTGAAGGTTGTAGCCAAACTGTAGAAAACAAATACCCCATTCTTTAGGAATTGTACCATTCAAGTAATTGCGAGAGAGGTCACTGTAATAGAGGGAGCGGGAGTGGGAGAGAGAGAGAGAGAGAGTTTGTCATGCAAAATACTATATATAGATACAAGCAGTTGAAGATATTAAACAAGTTCAATAATATGGTTAATTGGATGTGGAAAAGTGTGAGAAACACTTACATAGTTTGAAGGTATTGCAACCTGTTCAGTTCTCGTGGGAGAGTGCCTTGAAGATTTTGCCCTTTCAAACTTCTGTATGTTCACTTTTTCATTAAAAAGTTATTAAAAGAAAATAATTTTATGTTTCTCAGTTCGTAGATTTAAAAGGAAAAATTGCAACAAGTTCTTCTACAACAAAGTTTTAAAGCTGACATTACTATATGTCAAACATAACTTAACAAAAATACATATGTTTGATAATTGATTTTACTTTAAAATCTTAATTGTATTGTAAGGTATAGCACTAGTATAGATGCGTATAATGATGAGAACATTAATTTCATTGTAGGGTATAAGCATATCAATTAAGTTTGCTGAGTGGAATTAACCTATCTAACTCGTGTGTACATACATACTTTATACAATATCAACTCCTGCCTCTATATCAATGTAAATACTTGATTGCTATTGTAAATGAAAAAATATTCAAATCGAATTAACTAGATTTAGAAGTGGTGATAGAAAGGGGTCATTTCCACGAAAAAGAGACTTACATTATAGTAACATGACAGAAGTTCTCACCAGGAACAGAGCAGTTACAGGTAACATTGTTCTCTAAGATTTTGGGTATGGGAGGCGTAAACCAGTTAGGTTCGTTGCTGCATGGATCTATGTCGAAGTTCCAGTCCTTCTTACCAAGTGATATAGCTATATCTTCAAGAGCTTTCTCTAAATATACAAATTCAGAAGCTATTAGTCAAAATTTTCTAATCAACACAAACGTCATCAAATATATATACAGAATTCCTATATGAGCAGAAAAATACATGGTATTTAAACTAACATGAATTCTTAGATAAAATACACTAAAAAGAAATATCAGATTGAAGATATTTCTTTATGATTTGGGAGCTATGTAGAAATACATATCATACTTTCGTCCGGGTGAACTGTAGTAGCTCCAAAAGCTGTTAGAGATATGAGCCATATGGCAATGAGTGAAAGGAAGAAAAACTGAGAGGAAGTGTTCATGTTAATATTAACAAGAAAAAGAGAAGTTGAATAAATCAATAATTTAGAGGTAGAGAGTATGAACATATATAGCGTATTTGGACTTTGAAGTTCTCTGTACATATAAATGCATAGTTATTAGGGTGGTGTAAATTTTGTATTTCATTGTTTAGTTCTAATGAAATCGGCGGCTAAACCCACACATTAGTATTAAGTGTTAAGAAGAGGACAATTGTGTGTTCAACTTGCATCCGAGCATAACAAATGTTTGTGCAACTTTTTACTATTGATAAGTACTTACGACTTACGTGACACGGTGGTGTCAATTTGTTCTTTAAAATTATTGATATGTCAAATGCAAAAGTCATCAATCATACTAGTTCTTTCGAAAGGGTTAATCTAATCCCTAAAACCGTTTAGGAATAACTAGTTTGATTGAGATTTTTTTTAATTTAAGCATTATGTTTAAAATTTTCTTATATTAGGACAAAAAAATGAGATCATCAACAATTTTATAAAGCAAACTGATGAATCAGGCACAGACAAAACAAACTAATGACAAAAAGCATGGACACAACATTCCCAAACTCAAAGCGAACTCACATCAGCTCATAGCGAACACACCGGTAGCAGAACAAAAAACAACTTCCATCAGCTCATAGCGAACTCACAGATTCTAGAGTAGCAGGCTGCAAAATTCAAACTCAAGTTAACACTCACTGAATAGCTTTCTGGGTTTTATATAATTCATTCATTTCAACCTTAGGATTTCCATGCTTATGTTATTCTAAAAGTCACAGGATTCAGACATTTTTGGGCATACCATTCAAAAGTATGTCAAGGACTTGAAGAGCGACATGAAATTGGGAGGAAAATATGGCTAAACAACTGAATTATTCCCTTGATAAGTATCAGAGTTAAAAGTTCAGGCCAATAAAATTAGACTTATTTTTTTCTGTATCAATTCCTCCGGTTCCCTATACTAACATGCTTGGGGAACAAAAAAATATAAAATCGGTACATGCATACTCAATAATCATACCATTGTCATGAATTTCAGGCATTAGCACAAGACCACACATGAACATACAACCCTAAGCTTCTAACCCCAAGTTCTAACTAAGAACTTACCTTGAAGAGAATATTTTGAGTTGGGTGTTTGAGAGATGAAGAAAATGATGATGACTTATACACTTGATCACTGCCCTTCTTCCAAATGATGATGAAGACGAAGACTTGCGACGGACGGACGGACGAAGACGGAGGAAGAAGAGTTGCGTTTGAAGAAAAGAATGAATAATATGTTATTTTGATGTTTTAAGTTATTAAATTAAAAATAATATAAGCTATCACAGCGCTTTTGAAAGCGCTTTCATAGGGGGGCTTTTACCAGCGCTTTTTAGGGTAAAAGCGCTTTCATAGGTCCAGCTATGCCAGCGCTTTTGAAAGCGCTTTCAAAGGCCATTCTTCCACAGCGCTTTGTAAAAAGCGCCTTCATAACCCTATTATTTCATTTTTATTAATATTTTTATTTGACCTACCACAGCGCTTTTTAAAAAGCGCTTTCGTATCCCCCACCTATGCCAGCGCTTTTAAAAAAGCGCCTTCATAACCCTATTATTTCATTTTTATTAATATTTTTATTTGACCTACCACAGCGCTTTTTAAAAAGCGCCTTCGTATCCCCCACCTATGCCAGCGCTTTTAAAAAAGCGCCTTCGTAGGTTTCCCTTTTTTTTAATTTTGTTTTTTGTGAAGGCTATGGCAGCGCTTTTTCAATAAGCGCTTTAGTAGAGGCGCTGGCAAAAGCAGTTTTTGGCGTAGTGTGAGTTATGGAAGAGAGCACGACAAAAGAAAGGAGGAGAATACACATCAAAATCTACACAAGAGGTTGCCCAAAAAATTGTAAGTAAACAACGAAAAATTATTACAAAGTATAATTATATTTGTGATTGATTAATTGATGTTTTTGCATTTTGTAGGATTCTCTTGTTCAAGAAGCTGAAAAAGGTGCAATTGTTCCAGATGGACGTAACGATATCTTATCATTAGCCATTGGAACATCTGAGCATGGAGGTCGTGTCCGTGGTGTTGGAAAACACCATAAACAAAGCACTTACTTTGGAAGAAAAAGTCAACATATCGACGTAAATGAACAACTTGCAATATTGGAAACAAAACTTAGAGCTGAACTTGAAGAAAAGTTGGTTGAAGAGCGTAAGATGTTTCAGCAATCATTAATGGAGACACTTAAGTCTATGGGTTTATCACAAAGCACAGGTGATATTAAATGCATTCAAAAATTGGAAATTATTGATGGAAGCGGAAAAGGAAGTTGTTCAGCTGCAAAGGGAAGCACAAAAGAGAGCACAAAAGACGTGGAAGTTGATGATGTTCAGAGATTGTTACTCATGGTTTTGAAATTGGATGATAACCATTTGGCAATACAATTAAGTCATTGTGCGAGTGTCTCTAATTTTTATGTTTCAGCTAAATGTATCAGAGAGTTATTGGTGGGTTTAGGTCATTGGCTTGACGTGTCTATTCTTCAAATTTGGTGCACGTAAGTAAATTTTATTGTTTTATTAAAGTCAATCTCTATTAATATGTTATATCTCTCATCACTTTGATTCTAATGTTAATTTTAAAACTATTCAGGTATATTCATCGTGTTTGTCTTGAGAATTCCGTTTCAGAATTATATGGATTTATGGACCCTGCTAGGTGTATTTATAATGATAATGTAGCGAAATCTCAAGAAGATGTTAAAAATTACGTGCTAGAAAAGTTACGTGATGAAAACAGAGCGTGCCACTTACTACCATTAATTCATGGGTAAGAATTTTTATGAAATTGTGTTTTATGTTATTTAATTTTGATTTTGATAACATATATATTTTATGCGACTTTTCTGTTTCCACACACACGTACAGGAGACATTGGCAATTAATAGTCATGTGTCCAAGAGACAATTTAGTTGTCGTATTTTGTTTACTTCATCGGGAAATTGACCAGAACACGAAGAAAATTATTACAAAGTAAGTTTATCTTTCATGTGACTTTCATTGACAACTAATAGTTATGTGATTTTTCATTGGCGAGTATATTTAGTTATGTGATGTTTATATCTTTCTGTATTAGTTCTTTTGGGATTCATCAAATGGAAAATGGAAATAGAAAAAAGGCTACATGGCTTCATCCCAATGTAAGTGTGATGTAAATTGTAATTCTATAGTTAAATATATACGATAAATATTCACTAATTATGTCATTCAATTGTAGACAAGGCAACAACATAACTCTAATGATTGTGGATACTATGTGATGAAAAATATGTTGGATATTGTCTCTGCTAATATAACCGAGAATTGGATGCAGGTACTAAAAATAACTTTACTTTGTTCTTTACTTTTTGTTTTTCGACTTAATATGAATTTTTAAAAAATAACTCTATATTGTTATATTTATGTATTATAGGTATTTGATGACCCAACAGAATTAACACCAGATGATTTGTATGATTTGCGACTTCGTTGGGCAAAATGTTTCTTTGACTTACATGGAACTTAAGTTTAGCTTGGTGAGTTTTATAGAATTGTATAAGTTGTGGTTTTTGCACAATACATGTGGTTTTTGCTCATGTGTTGAGTTTCTTGATTTTTTTGCTGATGTTAATTGTTATTATTTATTGTCAGGCAATATGATTTTGGTGTTGTCTACCGAAGATTTTATATTGGTAATTCAAGTTTGGAAACTTAGAAATAGTTGAATATTTTAGTATATGTATATTTTGTGAATATTATGTAATTGTAAGTTTTGAAAAAGACTTATAAATAGTTGAATATTGTTTTATATTTTGTTAAGAATTTGTAATTGTAAGTTTGTATGTTGTAATACAATACAAGTTTGCAATACAATTGTTCAATTTGTAAGTTTGTTGTGAAAAATATGAAAACATCGTCCTAAATGTGATATATGTGATGTTGGAAAGCTATGAAATCTATATAGCGACATAAATATAGTCTGTTTGATATTGGAAAAATATGAAAAAATGGGTACAAATTATATTTGTATAGGGAAACCCAGAAAATAAATAATCTATTCCAAAAAAATTTCATACATTTTACATCGGTTATTAGTAAAACTGATGTAAAAACTTTCAAAAAGGGACTTTTTACATCGGTTGGAAGTAATACCCGATGTAAAAAGTCGCGTCACTGGGGACTTTTTACATCGGGTATTACTTCCAACCGATGTAAAAAACTGGATCAATTTTTTAAAAAAATGTGCATAATAATTGTTTTTTACATCGGTTCATATATTATAACCGATGTAAAAAAGGTACTTTTTACATCGGGTATTACTTCCAACCAATGTAAAAAACTGGATCAATTTTTTAAAAAATGTGCATAATAACAGGTTATTACATCGGTTCTGATATTATAACCGATGTAAAAAAGGGACTTTTTACATCGGTCCCAGAACCGATGTAAAAAGTCCCTGATTTACTATATCACCTGACTTTACATCGGATCCAAAACCGATGTAAAAAGTCAATTTTACCCGATGTAAAAAGTCATTTCTGCACTAGTGCTAGGATGCAAAATGATTTTAACCTCATTTACAAAGACAGGGTAACGAAGGACGTCGTGTAAACTCACCACTTTACCCCTCGGTTATTCAAAAATCGAAGGGATATTTGAAAAAGGTGATTGGCTCGATCCTGAACAAGAACATTTTTATATTTTGAAAATGTAATGAAAACTCGTCACTTTATTCCTCGATTATTGAAAAAAATCGAGGGGTAAAAAGATTTTTTTAAAATACAAATTACATTGTTTGTTTATATTAAATATTAAATTACATTGTTTTAAACCCTAAACTCAAGTACACATACAAATAAAAGTATAAAATTTTGACAAACATGATCCATCATCATCCCTTTAAGTAAATCCAAATATACCTATTTCTTTTCAAGTTCAATGGCTTTGCCCAGATCCAATTTCTGAAATAACGCATAAAAAAAGTTAGATACAAAACATTAAATTCCATTCCAGTTAAAAGATAAGATACCACGTAAGAAGCTCAACCTGTATCCTATTTTTTTGTTGCACTTGCAATCCATCCCAAAGACAAAGGTTGCATACTCGTTGGTTCTTTAATGGAAACTTGTGGTGGTGTTTGCATTCTTATTAGATGTAGAGGGTTTTTACAAGATATCATTAATATATAGAGCGGTGGTGTTTGTGTTCTTATTGATGTATGTAGATGTTTTTTTGTGAATTGACGTGTTGACAATATCTTGAGCGTTGTCACTTTATGAATGAATGACATAGATGAGTTCTGGGTTACTTTATGAATGTATATTCCTTGGTTTATGACTAAAACCGAGGGGAAAGATTATTTCCTTTTTAATTAATATATATATATATATATATATATATATATATATATATATATATATATATATATATATATATATATATATATATATATATATATATATATATATATATATATATATATATATATATATATATATATATGCACCCATTTTCCCTTTGGTTTTGGCATTTAACCAACGAGTTAAATAGGATTGAGTTTATTATATCTAATGTGGATTGCTTATTTCTTCCTAAGTGAATATATAACTTATCAAAATTTATTAGGAAAATAATTATATGAATAATTGGGATATTTTATGAAGAACTACATTAATCAATGATTTTCTAGAATCCTCTAACTCATCATTCACCCCATGCTCTTTTATGGTTGAAATTTCTTCAATGTTTCAAGTTATTTATTCAACACTTCCTTTTCTACTAATTCGTATTTGAAAGTATCAAATTTGATGCTTTGAAAAATGAACAAATATGAAATAAAGTTGAATAAAAACTAGAAGTATTAGAGAAATTTTAACAATAAAAAAGCATGCGATCAATTACGAGTTGCAAAATGTTAGAAAAACATTAATCAGTGTAAGATAAGTTTCGAATGCAACCTAGTTTTCATATTATTATTTCCAAAATCTATTTAACAGATTATATGTTTTAAGAAGGGTTAGTGAAACAAACAGTAGAAATTAGATATAACAAACTCAACAATACAGAACAAGATGAGATTTGCACAAATAAAATATAATATGAATATGAATATGAATATCAATACTCATAGTCAATAACAACAACAAAACTACAACGTATAGTAGAAAATCTAAACAACAACAACAATAACATCAACAACTCAAAAATAACAACTTACACTTAAAAAAAGACTCAATAACAATAAAATGAGTCGTGATGTTTGACGTACCCGATCTCTGAAGAATAAGTGAAAGAAAATGTTTTGGATCTTTGAAGAAGAAATAAGAGCCCTAAACACATGTCATCTTTATATTTAAGATGATATTTGTTTATGGCACTCATTGTTTATGGATCTCTTGTTGTCTTTCTTCATTAGGGTTTAGACAACTGAAATTGAATGCAACAAGCTAAAGCTTTAGATATCCGGGAAATAATTTCACCTTGGTTGGGAAACAAAATAGAGGTAAAAAGTGGCTTATTTTTAGATTAAAAATAAAATATTCAATAAGGAGCCACTTATAATGACAAAAATATAAACTGATGTTGTTGGGATTCGAATCATGCACAGTGAATTAGTTTACCCCTCAGTTTTCTGAAAACCGATGGAATATAGTATATATATTTTTAAGAAAAGAAAAAAACGGCGTGCACATGATATGTACCTCAGTTTTATGATATGTTAGGTGAAATAGTTGTCATAAAAAGTAGTTTTTCTAGTAGTTCTCTCTCTCTCTCTCTCTCTCTCTCTCTCACACACACACACACACACACACACACACACACACACACACACACACACACATACACACACACACACACACACACACACACACACACACACACACTTTAATGGTTATCCGCCCAGATCTCTCGCCTAACACAATTTATGGCCATGTAATTTTTATGTTTTATGAATTTCTCACGAGAGAAACTCAAACTCTCACTTTGAGACGACCCCATCACAAAATTCACATATGTGAAGTTCATATGGCATGCATTTTTATTAAGATACATATTCTCGACATTGAACTTCATTATGATTTTTAAAAACTCAATCATCAATATGTAATAGTCAGTATTGTCATATAATGTTGCATAAACATCCAAATTAATGATTTTTTGTTACCCATTGAATCTTATATTAAGGTTTTCTTCACTTTAGATTGGGTTGCCACCGCTATTAGAACCCTTATTTAAGGAGTTTCAATCGCATACCTCTCGAGATAGGTTTTACTAAGTCTCTGGCCAATGGCTTAGTAAATGGATATTCTAAATTATATCTTGTTCGTATATATGTCAGTGAAATGATCCCATCCTTAATCAATTTTCAAATGAAAGAATGTCTAAGACCTATGTGTCTAGATTTTCCATTGTATACTTCACTAAATGTTCTAGCTAGGGTGGCTTGGCTATCACAATATATCAACACTTTTAAAACATTATCTTTAGACAATGGAGCTTCCAACAAAAGGTTCCTCAACCATTCAGCTTCTTGACCTGCGGAAGCAAGAGCCACAAACTCTGATTTCAAGGTCGAAAGAGTAATGAATATTTGTTTCTTAGTCTTCAAAGGAATTGAACCTCCAGTTAATGTAAATACCCACTTAGTTGTATATTTATGATCTCCAGTGCTCGATATCTAACTCACATCGATATATCCTTCTAGTATAGCAAGAAACCTACCAAATGAAGACCATGATTTTTTGTTTTTAAAAGATAACCGAAAATCCTAGTGTCATACCCCAAATTTGACCCATCAAATAATCACATTATGTTACTTTTCTTTTGAAGAAACTATTTATATTTTTATTCTATAGGGGGTTTAAAGTCAAAGAGAGGTGTATTGATCCAAAATGGACCATCAATATCTGATGGCACATTAGGTTTTTAAAAGTCCATTTCAAGTTAAAAATGGAGGTGCATTGTTGTATAGGGGTTTGTGTTTTAATTAAGAGCTGGTGGGTTTTTTAAAATCAGGAAGACCCATTTCAGTCTCTTGGCCCATGCAAGTTTTTAAATTGATTGATAAAAACTGAAAGGTAACATTTTTTAGGGGCCCAATTGGTTTTTCTGAACTAAGTTATCTTTCATTTTTGCCAAATTTGGTTTTGACCGATTCAACTGTTTTCTTTATTATTAAAATACATTTTTTTATCATTAACTGGTAATTATTATTATTATTAATATATAATATAATTATCTGTTTATATTATTATTATTAACAATTTATAATTATTAAAATTATATTTGATGTATTGGAAAAACATTAAGGCAAATCGTTAACAAAGAAGCCTTTTAAAATTGCACGACCCACTATTTACAAGCCCAAATGCTTACTATAGCATAGGCCAGGAATAAATGCACATTCCAGTAAAAACAAAGGCATTGTATCAATCATGGAAAAATAACGCACGTTTTAGGCTAGAAACCAACACTGTTCTAATCAAAATCAAATCAAATCTCTATAAATTAAATCATCCAGAATAAAAATTGATACAAAACCTAATACGGAATCAATACGGACTAAATCAAATCACTAAATTTATAAACTAAATCAATCTGAAGTAATTACAATCAATTTCTAATCCCTAAATTCCTAAAATAATCTTATCTGTAACGACAATCTCAAAAAATTTCCTAAACTATCTAATCTAAAAAGTATAAAAACCTAAGTGTAATACGGTGGGAGAACTGACTTGGGTGTTTTGCATTTGATCGCAATTGATGCAGATAGCAAGACTCACCACCGACTTTTCTTTTATCCAATAAGGAAAGGCTGAAAAGAACAGGAAAGACCTTTGAGATTATTTTCTTGAGTTCGGGGGGTAGGTTATGAAAGGGGAAGGTGTTAGCACCCTTTCATCCGTAGTTATCTATGGGATCTTAGTTGCTTGCTTAGATCACTTGCTTTTGTTTGAAAATGTGATTTGTGGTGTGGGTTTGAAATTATTTTGAAAACGTCTTTGTAATGATTCTCGTCTCTATAAGAATGTGTACAAAGTGTTGGTTTTGAAAATAGTTCAAAGAGGTGTGTGTGGAATGTGTTTTTGAAAGTGATTTTGGAAAGTGTCTTTGTAATGATTCTTGTTTCTATAAGAATGCGTACAAAGTGTTTTAACTTTTGAAAATGTTTCAAAGGAAAGTGTTGCTGTGTTAAAATGTTTTTGTTGTAAGCAAGCGAGCAACTATGAATGTCCTACCTACTCAAAAGGTCTTTTTTATTTTCCTTCTCCTTTAGATGTTGCTATCTTACCATTGATTTGGTAAGAAACCCCAACGTTGGATGTGAAGGGACGGGCTTGGGATGTTTTTTATAGTCATAGAAGGTAACCTATGAGACGTTTTAGCAATGTTGTTTAGGGACTAGATCGTTTACCGAAGGCAACATTAAGGGTCATCGAGGTACTACGATCTTTTATCGAGGGTCTTTGCTAAAATGCCCATATTCAAGGGACATAACTATTTTTCGGAGGCAACAAGTGGGATTATCCTAGAGGTGCATATGTGTGAATAATGTGTTTGATTTGCATGCATTTGGTCGTTGATTAGGGTTGTCTACTTGTTGGTTTTATCTTGCCATACATCCTAATTACTAACGTTTGTACAAAAGCAATAAAAATGCAGAAAATAAATCCTACGCTATTACACCCATATTGAATAGAAAAAAAATGTAAAGACAAAACCAAATAAAAGGAGGAAAAAATGAGCTTTCGATCTAGGCAGGAACACCCTTCGATTCTTCCCTTCCTGGATTCCTTCAATTTGGCCTGGAATTAGTGAGGACACACATTTCGATTTGGGCTTAGCCTGAAGCATGAGATGCAACCTTCGATTATGCCTTTCTGCTTCCTTCGATTGGGGCATGGAAGTCAGTGTGGCCATCCTACTGGCTGCCTCTTTCGTTTTGACTACAAAGTAGTAAGGGGGGGGTGAAGATTGGGGCTTCTTTTCACACAAAAACTCCTTCTTTCATTTGGGCCTATACTTGTTAGTTCTACCATATATTTGACAAGAAAACAAACGAAAAGGGAAGAAACGAAAAGTAAACAAATGTCATGTACATGCTTGAAACGAAATGAATGACTATTCGCATGTTATGCTAGAAACAAAAGCTTCAAGGTTAAGAGAAACTTACCTTGCTTGAGGCTGGAACGTGTATGCTGGAACTTGAGTGGCTGCCTAGATGCTCCTTGATTCGAAGGAAATAAACAAGTGTGGTGCTTCTTTGACTGGATTCGAAGGAAGGAACCAAGCGTTGGATTGCTTCAGATTCGAAAGAGAGAAAGAAACAAGTGTTGTGTTTCTTTAGATTCGAAGGGACTAGGAAACAAGTGTTGTGTTTCTTGTAGATTCTAAGGGCCAAGGAAATTGGTGTGGTGATTCTTCTGGATTCGAAGGGTTAAGGAAACATGTGTGGTGTTTCTTCTGGATTCAAAAGGTTTGCGTTTAGTGTTTGAGAATCTTAAGAATTTAATAGTTTTGAGTGTTTTATGATTTTTTGAAGATTCTTTCCACCACCCTAAGTCTCTGGATGTGTTGTCCAACCCCTTATACATGTTATGGAACTTCTTATTTATAGGTGAATGTTGGATGAGGTTTAGGAGGGAAAATAAAACAATTTGAACACAATGGGCAAACTGTTTTTGTAGCTTTCGAGGGGCAGTGTTCGTATGCCATTTTGGTGCAAGAATGGGGCAGTGTTTCAGGACTGCTGTGCAATAGTTTTGGAGTGTTATGGCTAGTGTATCAGGCCTGAACTTGGCAGTAAGCATCTTTTGATATCTCCACCTTTCATTTTGACCACCTTCGACCATATTCTCCTTCAAACAACATTATTTGATTTTCACCTAACAAGTGTCTTTCGAATGGGCTCTTTTTGTGCATCCTTCGAAGGAGCCAAATGTGTGCCCCTTGAATGGGTCACCAAAACATGTTCTAAGGTATTCCTTGCAGGTCCTTCGAATGGGCCATCAAACATATCCTTCGAATTGGACACCCAGACATGTCCTTTGACTGGGTCATGTGTGTATCTTTGAAAGGGACAAATATGTGTCTTTCGAATGGACTATGCAATTCTTCAAATGGGCTAGTAAGGTATATCCTTCGAAAGGGACCCCTATGTATGCCCTTCAAATCCACTAATACATGTCCTTTGAAGGGGGAACCAACCATATGTGTTGAAGGTTTTCAAGGGTGGTATTGAAGCAAACTATTTCAAAGGGAAATATTGTTTAGTCGAAGCTAGTGTAAACATAGCCAATACCATGTCGAAACCTGCATGCAGGAGGTCACTACTTTGTGACTCCAAGCAAGCATACAAGAGGCCATTGCTCAAATGAAGGTTTGCATGAAGAGTCAATTCCCTATCGAAGCCTGAATGCAGGAGGTCACTGCTTTGTGACTCAAGGAAAACATGTGAGGGGCAAATGGTGCAATCGAAGCTTGCGTGCATGAGGCTTTTCTTCTTTGAATCGAAGGAGGCTACAAGAGGCTCTTTTCCTAGTGCCTACTGGCCTGGTGGGAGCCTCTTGCATGCAAGAAGGAAGTTATGGCTCAATTAAAGGCTGCATGCAGCCAGACATCACTTTGTGAATCAAAGCTAGCATGGAGGGAGCTATTTGTCCAATCAACACAGGCATGCAAGCATCAAATGTCCAATCGAAGCAGGTATGCAGGCCACCATTACATTGTGAACCATGTGAGGCCAATGATGCAATCGAAGGTTGCATGCAGGAAGCTTCTGTTTTGTGAATCAAAGCCAGCGTGTCAGAGGCCAACGCCCAATCAAAGGATGAAAGCCAAGCTTGCATCAAAAAATGCCAAAAGTCCAATTGAAGGATGTGAATCGAATAAAACTTGTCTTTTCTCTAATTTTGTCAAAAAGATTATTTTTATCTGTTTTCCCCTTTTTTAACAGTTTCCTCTTTAACTTGATGCTGGAAAATCCAATTGTACTAGTGAAAGCTTGAATTTTGAGAACCCTTGTGAGAAATGCCTTGAGATATGAGAGGGAAAATTTTGGGGTACAACAACTGCCCCTGTTCAATCTTCTTAAACCTGAAAAGCAAGTATGGCACGTTGTCGTTTGTAGCTTGAAGGTAGAAGATGATTGAACGCTAGAGTACCCAGAAATTTGCACTCGATGATATGATTGTTGATTGTGTAGGGGATGAGCTTAAAGATGCCATCCAAAGGTGATTGTTGATATGAATTAGACTAAGTCTAAGCTTGACTTCAACTGGAAAAGAATCCGAATAAATCTCGGGAGCGATTTATCTGAACCAGAGAAAGTGTCTACCGGAAAGGAATCAGGATAAACCATTGATCGATTTAAACTGAACCAGCTGAGGTCTTGAATATTCCTTCATTTATGATGGGCCTGTGTAGGGCTTCTTTAGGAGACATATGAGAGGGAAACCTGGGTAGGGCTACTTCAGGATGAATCCATGTGAAACTTCATCTAGAATTTAAGAGAAGGAACCCGGTGTTATACCCCAAAATTTTCCTCTCATATTTTTCCAAGATCTTTCTCTTACATGGTAATCACAAGCATTTGATTAAAGGAAAGATACAAAATTTTGAAGATAAATAAGGAGTCTTCGATTGGAATTTTGACAAAATCCTTCAATTGGCATGTTAAAAGGCTTTTCAATTGGTATTTGGACATGCTTCGATTGAGCGTATAACCTCCTACAAGTTTGCATCAAATTCCCAACTTCGATTGAAGCCTTGGTATTTTGCTTTGTTTGCTTCACACCAGCTTCGACTGGGGATGTATTTCCTTGGAAACAGCTTCCTTCGATTCAGAAAGGCAGGGCCTCTTGTTAGTGCTCCCTCGATTGAACCATTGTCTTCACATGATGGCTTGACTCACAAATGCAATTTCTATATGCATGCAAGCTGGATCCCTACTTCGATTGGGCATTTGTTTTCCTTGGAGCAAGTTTATTTCCTATTTCTACTAGGCAAATTATCCCTCTGGGCGTACCTTCAGTGAACAAATCAAGAACAACTCCTTCAAGTTGCCTTCGATCCACCAGGAAAAAAGCTTCTTTTGATGCTCCAGGCAAAAAAATTTCCTTTGAACACAAGGCACTAGCCACCTTTGTGCCATCATAGCCTAGGAAATGACCTCCTTTATGCCTGCCTTGACTTGCTTCATGCTAGCATACACAAGGCATAGGCTGCCTTTGTGCCAGTTTCGACTAGGCACATAACCCCCTTTGAAACAATTGTATACACTTCAGCATGCAGAAGGCCCAGTCAAAGGCCACACAAGAGACCCATTCGAAGGAAATAATACTAGAGCCATTCAAAGGGTACACAAGAGGTACATTTGAAGAAGCATGCAGAAGGTCCAGTAGAAAGCTACACAAGAGGTCCAGTTGAATAACAACACTAGAGGGCATTCGAAGGAGCCAAAATGTCCACATACATTCAAATTTCAAAAGAGGACAAGATCCCATGTTTTTGGCCAACGTTACAAAAAATCATTCATAGCCTTGAAAATATTTATTTATGGCATTTTAAACTATTATCTTCTTGTCTCCTCCCCTCTACTCTATATAAGCAGCATACTTGCAAGCCAAATAAAAAGATTACACACACATTAGAGATACGCTGCCCCCATAAACCCACCAAAGTTATCAAAAAGTCTTATAAGTGATCTAAGTCAAAGCAACCCTTAAACAAAGGTACCCACATCCAGAAGCCAAATCGAAGCAATCATCAAACAAGGGTACCCATACCCATCATCACATATTCATCTATCAACCATTGGTAAGAATTGGTAAAAAGATCAATCTCTATATTTTCATGACATATTGACATTTATAATTTTATTCGATCTATATTCAAGATTAAGGACCTGGGTTCGAAACCCAGGTCTACATTTGTTTTTGCTGCTAACACTTGTTGCAGATGTAGCCTGAATAGACCCAACGCATGCAAAATCGAAAGACCTGGATTGCGCACCCAGGTCATGCATTTTGTTTTGCCAACATGTTTGCAGGTGTAGTGCCCTCAACAGTGATCCATCAGGAAATTCCAGCAGTGCCCTCTGGATCGAAAGCCACGTCCTGTCACTGGATCAAAAAGGGAAATCGAAAGACAACTTTCCCTTCATAGAATCGAAAGACACCATCTCCCTGCAATCGAAGGATGCTTCTTGTTCTATTTTTATTTTTGTTTTCATTTCTTTATTGACCCTCTTTTATTTAAATTAACTTTAAATCAAAATCACAAAAAAAAATTAGGCTAATGTCTTTTCTAATTAACTTAACTTTGTAAATAAATAAATTAATTATTCTAACCTTTTTTTTCCTCGTAATTTAAAATTAAATAGGCTTAGGTTATATTTTCTACATAAAAAAACAAAACAAAAAGATTTTTATTTCTTAGGATATTTTTTAGACATTATTTTAAAATTCACGCGCGTTTATTTAATTTCGTATTTTTTATTATTAATGTACCTGCCCACTGGATGTAATAGATTAAAACTAGGATATTTATTGCTTTATTCCCCTCATTCTTGTACAATGTAAATCCCTTCCCCAAAGCATTGTAATAGCGTAGATTTAAAATTCTTGCATTTTTATATTCTGCAATATATATTAATTGCTAGTAATTAGGCGTGTATGATAAGACCAATAATCAAATGCTAGAAAACTTAACAAAGAAACAAAAATAACTGAATTGAACCAATTGCACATATATACCTCTAGGATACCCCACTTTGGTTGCCTTTAGAAATAAGACAATCATGAAGCAGGAATACTTTAGCAAATACCCGTAAATCAAAAAGATCATAGTCCCTCGATGACCCTACAGTTGCCTTCTTGATAAATGATCTAGTCCCTAAACAAAATTTCTAAAGCGTCTCAACAAGTTGCCTTCGTGATTGTAAACGTCCCTTCGAATGTCCCTCATACATCCAACGATAGGGCTACCTACTCACTAATAGTAGGATAGAACTTTCTAAAAGATAGGAGGAAAAGAACGACCCTTTTCGAGTATAAAAGTAGATAGCTGTTAGAAGTTTCCTCAAAAACATTTTGCACTTACAAAAAAAAACTACTTTTGAAAAACATTTCTAAGACACTTTGTATACTTTCTCCACATTCCCGACAAACATTACAAAGTCTGCCATACCAAGGCATTTTCAAAACAATTTTCAAACACACAAAGCACAAAGGTATTTCAAAATGAGCAAACCTCTAAGAGCCCGTAGATAACTACGGATGGAAAGGGTGCTAACACCTTCCCTTTCCATAATCTACCCCCTTACTCAGAACATCTCAAAAAGGTCTTTTTTTTTTCTTTTCACCCTTTCCTTAACTTGGATAAAAGAAAAGTCGGTGGAGACTCTTGCTTACCGCAACATTTGCAAACACAAAACATAAAACCAGTATTAAATAGTCGGTTCTGCCACCATATCACAGAACTGGCGACTCTGCTGGGGATCTATAAAAAAGTAGGGTTACCTTAGAGCTTAGTTCATTTTTAAAATTGCTTTCATTTGTGTGTTTTTATGCTTTACTTTTGATGGTTTGTATGGGTTGTTATTATAGATCCTACAGTTGGATCTAGGGCACCTTATTAGGTAAGTGGCAATAAATCATGGAAGTTTTACGGCGTAGACCGATATGGACAAAGTGATAGCTATGTTAGCGTGATACTTTGGTTTGTACTAATGTTCCTTGAGTCAGTAAAGGATAACATTAGGCTTCCTTAGTGTCATTAAGCGCTAACTGACCTTTAGAACCTTTAATTGACTCATCCTAAGCAATTAGAAAGTAGTGAGATGGCCGGTTTGGTTCCGACCGAAGATTGGTTGATACTCGATACTACATTTGTTGAGACTAAACTTTTGGGTTATTATGGCTGCAATACTTCAGTGCTTGAGCTAGAACAATGCCTAAAATAAAGGTCAATGATATGAGACTCCTTAGAACTCGGTTACTATTAATAGGACAAGTTGAGCCAACTGAAACTTCAAGATGGTACGTACCTTTAAAACTCATGCAAGCCTTTAAACCTAAGGTCTCTGTGTGACTTGTTTGTGTTTGATATACTTGTGATTTCAAAGCATAATCATAACATCATAAACAACATAACATGTCATGTACACTAACCATTTCAAGGGCTTGTGGATTTATCTCTTATCTATTTTGTAGGTCATGGATTCAACTCAAAGAAAAACCATTTGAATCAATTTTGTAGAGATCCCTCCCAAACTCAAAGAATTGGTTTCAAAGGTTCCCGAGAGTTCCTCATTCAATAAGAGATATGGCTACTTGCTCAGTTTGGTGGCTACCAGTTTTGACGAAGGTTTGATGAGTGTCTTATTCCAGTTCTTCGACCCTAAGAACCACTATTTCACATTTCCAGACTATCAGTTGGTGCCTACATTGGAAGAATTCTCCAAAATACTCAGTTTGCCTATATTGGAGAAGATACCCTTTACCGGTTTAGAATAATATCCAACTGCCGAAGATGTTGCCATAACTTTGCATTTGAAACCATCTGACATTGAGTCCAATTGGGAAAAGAGGAGTGGAGTTAAGGGCCTCCTCACAAGTTTCCTGATGAAGAAAGCCCAAGTATTCCTAAACTCTATGAGTTACCATGCCTTTGAAGATGTGTTAGCTCTTTTAATCTACGAATTGGTTCTGTTCCCCAATTCAGACCAGTTTGTAGACGTCAGTGCCATCAACATTTTCGTTGCTCATAATCCAGTGCCTACATTTCTTGGGAATATTCTGCACTCACTTCATACACGCACCATGAAGAAGCGAGGGACTCTTACGTGTTGTATACCTCTACTCTATAGGTGGTTTATTTCGCACCTTCCTTGGTCAGTAATGAAGAATGAATTAGGCTTAAGATGGAACCAGAGATTAATGTCTCTTTCTCACTATGACATCTATTGGTGCCCTCGCTCCCAAGAAGACATCTCTTTTATTGATCGCTGCGGAGAATTTCCCAATGTGCCACTCCTTGGCACTAAAGGAGGCATCACCTGCAACCCCTCTTTAGCTTTACATCAGTTTGGCTACACCCGGAGGGATGGTCCTCATGATATGCTCATTCAAGGTATTATGTTAGACTATTCAAATGATCTGCAAGGCTATCATCAGAGGTTCATCCGCGCTTGGGGAATGGTTAAAAAGACTGATAGTAGGACTCTAGGGCACAAGAACTCCATCCCTTTGGAGCCATACCTCAAATAGGTACGAACTCGTGCTCAAAATTTCATGATGCTGTATGCTGCTATTGTACTAGTGATTTCATAGCCTATTATTCAAGGGGTCGAGTCTTGCATCATTCTTCATCCTGATATGCCAATAAACTTAGAAGAATTGCAAAAATCTTAGATACAACTCAAAGAAGAACGAGATACCTTTGAGTCCCAATTCTATGCCAGTGAGAAGAAGGTGTTGGAACTGATAAAGCGGCTACAATAAGAGCAGAATCTCAAGGCCTAACTTAGCACCAAAAGGAAGCGTCCTTGGGAGACTTAGAAGTTTCTTATTCGTTATTCCTTTGTAAACTTTGATTTCATTTGAGATTAATAATAAAAAGTCTTTATTTCTGTCTTGGTTAAAAGAGTTTAAATTCTATAAAGCCCTTGAAAACATTGCATACATATATCATACATATAATTGCATGAACAGGTTTTCAGGACAAGTTTCTTATCCTCTTCGCTGTTTATTTAAGCAATGGCTCTTGCACAAACAATTAAGGAGCTTCAGGCACAGAATGCATAATTCCAAGAAATGTTCCTGAATCTGGCTAAGGGACAAGAAGACTTGAAAACTCTGATTCTCAAGGACAAGAAGAAGAAAAAGAGGACAGTGGGTGTTTTGAATTTAGGAAGAAGGTTCAAAGGACCATTGAAGCACGTTTTAGAGCTTACAACTCCATCAAGAGAGAGAGAGACAATCAGGATGGAGAGCCAAAAGAAGAAGACCACACACGAGGGAGTCTGAAGAAGATGAACCTGACTATTCTGAGGAGCAGTATCCTCCTGCTGATGACAAATAAAAATAGCTAGAGGATCGGCTTAATACCATGGAGATCCAAAGGGTGCCCGGGTTGGATTTTGAAGAGCTAGGACTGGTTTCAAGGATGGTCATCCTGCGGAAGTTCAAGGTCCCTACATTTTCTAAATACGACGGTGTCTCCTACCCTAATCTACATTTAAGGTCGTATGTCAGGAAAATTCAACCCCACACTACTGATAGGGATCTGTGGGTAAACTTCTTCTAGGAAAGTTTGGAAGGAACTCAGCTGGAGTGGTTCTATCAACTAGAAAGAACCAATATGCGTAATTGGGAAGATCTGGCTGCTGCTTTCTACAAGCAGTGCCAATATAATGCTGACCTTGCCCTAGATCGTACACAGTTGCAAGGCATGTTTATGGGTTTCGGCAAGGGCTTTAGGGACTATGCCAAAAAATGGAGAGACCTTGAGGGAAGAGTCCAGCCTCCATTGTCTGATAGGGAGCTGGTGGACATGTTCTTGGGCATATTATCCGGGCCATTCTTTAACCACCTGATTGGAAGTTCTTCTGCTGGGTTTACAAAATTGATCTTAACAGGTGAATGAGTAGATGCTGTCATTAAAAATAATAAGATACAAAGGGATACATCCTCTAGCACTGCAAAGAGACCATTCACAAGGAAGAAGGAGGTCAGTGCTGCTTATGGCCAAAGAAATATTAACAAAATTGAGCATCATCCGACGGTAGGGGCTGTTATGATTTCCAATTCTGCATCAAATCGGCAACAAAATAATCAGTCCAGAATAGATAAGCCAAGGAGACAGTTTACCCGAATCAACATGACCCTATCTCAGGTTTTACCACATCTGCTGAAATCCAATTTGGTTATCCTGAAAGAGGCTCCCAAGAATCCCAACATTGCATCTCCTCATTACAATGCAAATGCTCGGTGTGCTTACCATTCTAAGAGTCTAGGCCATGATACCAACAAATTTTGGGGTTTGAAGAATAAGGTATAGGATTTGATTGAAGCAAAGGAGATTGAGTTTGACGCTCCTGAGACTCCTAATGTTATTACCGCCCTTATGCCCAAGCATGGTCGTGGTGTCAATTCTATTGTTAATGACATGTTTGTCGCTTATGTTGATGAATTGGCTACTCCACTTCTGACTATTAAGAAGAATCTATTGCAGGCCGGTTTATTTCCGGGTTGCGGCGAAGTTTGCCACTCGTGTTTGTCCTTACCTAACGATTGCCATTTGTTGAAGGAATGCGTTCAGTGCCTGATGGATGATAAAGAAATCCTGTTTGAGAAGACTCCAATTACAAGTGTTTCATGTGAATATGTTTCTATCATTACCATTTCCGCTAATCCTCCCAAGGTCTCCTCCAAAATACCTGTCAGGATTACATCTGTTCTGAGAGTTGCTCCATTGATAATTACTTTCCCTGGACCTATACCATATTCCTCGGATAAAGCTATTCCTTGGAACTATGGGGCTGACGTCTATTACCATGGCGTCAAGCAAGACTTGTTGGTCGTGAAAGACAAAAATGCTGAAGAGTCTGATCCTGACGTTAGCAATATTGCCGGGACCAGTAAGATAACAAGAAGCGAAAGAGTTTTCTCCCTCGAGATCTCTCATTCTAAAACTGTTGCTACTCCTATAATCATCCCTACTTCTACTCCTGTCAGTATTCCTATGACTACTCCTGCTGCTAGCCCTACTGCTACCCATGCCACCGAGTCGGCCGAGACTCAGAGCAAAGAGATATTGGTTGAGCCTGTCCAGACGAAGGTGCACCCAGAAGTCATCCAAGAATCCTCTAAGCTGTGTGGCCAATTTGACTGCTGACAATGGGCTAGGTTTCTCTGATGCTGATCTAACCCTTAGAGGAAGGAAACATAATGATGCCCTGCACGTCTCTATCGAGTGCACGTGCACTACTTTGGCCCATGTTCTAGTGGATACAGGTTCATCACTGAATGTTTTTCCCATGGAGGCCCTTGACAGGTTAGATTGTGAAGGATTGACTCTGAAGCCTAGAAACATTGTGGTGAGAGCCTTTGACGGTTCTAAAAGAATGGTGCATGGAGAGGTGGACATCCCTATCAAAGTGGGCACTCAGACTTTTAATTCCACTTTCTATGTGATGGACATCCGCCCATCTTAGTCCTGTTTATTGGGCCGACCCTGGATCCATGGGGCTGGTACTGTAATTTCCACCCTACATCAGATGCTAAATTACCCAGTCAATGGAAAAATTATCACAGTGCATGGGGAGGAGGAGTACATGGTGAGCCACCTAAACTCTTTCAGGTACATTGAAATGGACGGCAAGTTCATTAAGACCCCCTATCAGAACTTTGAGGAGGTTCCACAGACCATTGCTGCAACCAAAACCTCTGCCAGTATTCCAAAGACTACCAGGCCTCCGCCTAAGATGGCTTCTCTGAAAGATGCTAGGGCAGTTATTGAAGAAGTTGGGTGTAAAATTTGGGGCCAACTCTTGGATATTCCTTAAAAATATGATAAATTTGGTTTGGGTTTTACATCAGGAGCTCAAAGGGCTGTTCGTTGCGCTCGTGCCGGAGGACCACCTTTACGCATAAGCAATCATGGGGTTAATGCTTTGGAAGACAGTGATAGTGACTGTGACATAGACCAGTGGATCTTCCCAACTGTCAGCAGATGACTCACCAACTGGAAGGCTAAATACTTTGTGCTGATTACTTTTATTCAGGAGTAATTGTCCTTTTTTTGTTTTTGGATATGTAATAAATGAACAATACAAACTCTAAGACTTTGTGTCTTACTCGAGGCACAATGGTTATTTCGTGATGGTTATCATGTTCATTATCATATGTCATTAATAAAGCATTATACATTTTACATACAAATTTTTCGCTCTTTGCCTTTCTTTTATGCTTTTTACTCTATCAAAATAGCTATGATCTTACACACACTCACATATCAAAATGCAGATCCACATCCACTCTGGATCCCATTGATAACAGTTCTGCTATTGCTCATTATGACTTTGAAAATATGATCAACCAAGCCGAGGAAGAAGGTGAGGAAGATTGTGAGGTACCAGGAGAGCTTGCCAGACTGTTACAACAGTAATAAAGATCAATACAACCTCATGAGGAGCCAGTTGAGACAATGAACTTGGGTACCGAAAAGGACACAAGAGAAGTCAAGATAGGCGCTAACTTGGAGCCCAGTGTCAAACAGCAGTTAATACAGATGCTACATGACTATGTTGAGGTTTTTGCTTGGTCATACAAAGACATGCCAAGACTTGACACTGATATTGTGGTTCATCACCTATCAACAAAAGAGGATTTCCCTCTAGTGAAACAGAAGGTTCGTCGTATGCGGTCGAATATGTCAGAGAATATCAAGGCTGAAGTCATGAAACAGTTCATTGCCGATTTCTTAGCTGTCACGTCCTATCCACAATGGGTCGGTAATGTTGTTCCAGTACCTAAGAAGTACGATAAGGTATGTATGTGTGTGGATTACAGAGACCTAAGTAGGGCAAGCCCCAAGGACGACTTCCCGCTTCCCCACATTGATGTTCTGGTTGACAATATCGCACAACATAAAGTATTCTCCTTCATGGATGGTTTCTCCAGGTATAATCAGATCAAGAAGGCACTTGAGGACATGGATAAGACAACCTTCCTCACACAGTGGGGAACTTTCTGCTACAAAGTTATGCCATTTGGGCTAAAGAACGCCGAGGCAACCTATCAACGGGCCATGGTATCTTTGTTTCATGATATGATCCATCATGAGATAGAGGTCTACATTGATGACATGATAGCCAGGTCTCAGACTGAAGAGGAGCATCTTGATCACGTACAAAAGCTATTTGACAGGCTGAGGCTAAACCCGAATAAGTGCACTTTTGGTTAAGATCTGGTAAGCTCTTGGGTTTCGTTGTCAGTAACAAAGGCATTGAAGTGGATCCCGCAAAAGTTAAAGCTATAGAAGAAATGCCAACTCCTCGCACTGAGAAGGAAGTTAGGGGATTTTTGGGACACCTTAACTACATAACCAGATTCATTTCACATTTGACTGCTACTTGTGATCCAATCTTCAAATTGCTGAAGAAAGATCAAACAGTGAAGTGGAATGACAATTGCCAGTATGCCTTTGACAAGATCAAGGAATATCTCCAAGATCCTGTAATTCTGATGCCTCCGGTTGAAGGAAGACCTCTGATCATATACTTAACAACATTAGAGAACTCAATGGGGTGTGTGTTGGGGCAGCATGACGAGTCTGGTCAAAAAGAGCATGAAATATACTACCTTAGCAAAAAGTTTACCGACTGTGAAACAAGATACTCAATGCTCAAGAAAACTTGCTATGCTTTGGCATGGGCTGCTCGCTGGCTAAGGCAATATATGTTGACCTACACTACTTTATTGATATCTAAGATGGATCCTATCGAGTACATATTTAAGAAGCCCTCTCTCTCCGGAAGAATAACAAGATGGCAAATGATCCTGACCGAATACAACATTCAATACACAACCTAGAAGGAAATTAAGGGAAGTGTACTAGCTGATCATTTGGCTCATCAGGCTATGGATGACTACCAATCCATGAATTTTGAGTTCCCAGATGAGAACATCATGTTAGTAACTGATTATGAAGAACCTGGACCAGATGAAGGACCTGAAAAAGGATCTCGATGGACTATGGTTTTTGACGGGGCTTCCAATGCTCTTGGAAATGGCATCGGCGCTGTGATCATATATCCTGAAGGATTTCATACTCCTTTCACTACCAGGCTATGTTTCAAATGTACCAACAACATGGTTGACTATGAAGCATGTATCATGGGTCTCAAAGCTGCAATCGATTTAAGGATCAAGTTCTTAAGTGTGTTTGGAGACTCGACTTTGGTAATCAGCCAGAACAAAGGAGAACGGAACACGAAGCATCCAAATCTCATCCCGTACAAAGAGCATGTGTTGACATTAATCCCATACTTTGAAGAAATTACCTTTGAGCATTTCCCACGAGAGGAAAAACAACTAGCGGACGCGCTAGCTACGATGTCATCCATGTTCAAGGCCAGGTGGGATAGTGAGGCTCCTCAGATCACCATTGAGAGGAAAGACGAACCAACATACTGTCACGAGATTGGTACTGAAGAAGTAATGGACAAACCTTGGTTCCATGAAGTCAAAAGATATCTCGAAGCCCAAGAGTATCCAGAGGAAGCTTCAGTCAATTATAAGAAGTTCCTAAGAAGGTTCTTTGCCAAGTTCTTCCTCAGTAACAAGATCTTCTACAAGCACAATCATGACTCTACCTTGCTTCGGTGTGTAATCAAGAGTGAGGCAGAAAGGATTATTGCTGACTTACATGAAGGTACCTTTGGCACTTATTCTAGTGGACACTCAATGGCTAAAAAGATCCTACGGGCATGATACTATTGGTCCACCATGGAAACAAACTGTTATCAGCATTCGCGAACTTGTCACAAATGTCAGATCTATGCTGACAAGGTACATATGCCTTTGGTTCCTTTAAACGTATTGACTGCTCCTTGGCCGTTCGCAATGTGGGGCATCAATATGATTGGGGAAATCAGACCTACAGCTTCTAATGGGCACCACTTCATCCTGGTTGCCATTGATTACTTCTCGAAATGGGTTGAGCCAGCTTCATTTGCTTCTGTTACCAAGAACGTGGTGGCTCGATTTATCAGACATAACCTTATCTGTCGGTACGGTATTCTAGAAAGAATCATTACAGATAATGGTACCAATCTTAACAACACTATGATCACTGAGCTCTGTACGCAATTCAAAATCCAACATCATAACTCTTCTCCCTATCGACTGAAGATGAATGGCACTGTGGAAGCTGCTAATAAAAACATCAAGAAAATCATACAAAAGATGACGATGACATACAAAGACTGACACGAGATGGTACCATTTTCTCTTCACGGTTACCGTACCATAGTGTGCATATCAACAGGGGAAACTCCTTTCTCTTTGGTATATGGTATGTGTGATACGGTGGGAGAACTGACTATGGTTTTGCGTTTGTTTTCGCAAATGTTTCGGTTGAGCAAGAGTCGCCACCGACTTTTTATTTTATCCTAAGGAAAGGTTAAAAAGCACAGCAAAAACCTTTTGAGATGTTTTCTCGGGTTCGGGGAGTAGATTATAGAAAGGGAAGGTATTAGCACCCTTTCTATCCATGGTTATCCATGGGCTCTTAGTTACTTGCTTAGATCAACTTGCCTTAATTTTCAATTGTTTGAAATGGTGCTCGTGTGTGTGGGTTTGAAAATGTTTTGAAAAGAAGCCAATGTGGTGGCAACCTTTGTAATGATCCATGTGGGGATGTATACAAAGATGTATGTCTTTTGAAAAGGTTTTCATTTGTTTTTGAAAGTTGTTTTGAAAGTGTTGTGAGGTGTGGTTTTAGAAAATAGGCAAGTGTTTTGTTTTTGCAAGTTTGATTCAAGTAACTAAGAGGTTATCTACTCCTAAATTTCTCAAAGTTTATTGCTATGTTTTAACCCTTTTAACAAGTTTGTTCCACCATTGTATTTGGTGGACAATCTCATGTTAGGATGTGAAAGGGACGGGCGCGGGTCATCGTTTAGACCATAATTGCAATGGTGTCAAGTATCTTTGGGCAATTTTCTTTAAGGGACTTGATCATTTGTTTAGGCAACTTTTGAAAGCGTCATTGAGGGACTATGATCATTTGATTTGTGTTTGTTTAGCCCAAAGAGACCTAACATGCAATATGGCCCAATTTTGAAAGGCAACAAGTGGAATACCCTAGGGGTGCAAGTGTGATTTGTGTGTCCATTTTCATGCTTGTTTATCTTGAAATTAGGTCAAAACTATTTTCGTTGTTTTTTCGCATACAAACCCTAATTCTAACATGGTATAATTAGAAAGCAATAAAGTGCGAAAATAAATTTACTAAGCTATTACAAAACCATATATGGGAAGGGGGGTACAAATGTTCAAATGAGGATTTTGACAAGGAATTTAAACCTAAACTATTACATCAATATTGAATTATTTACAAGATAATTTAATTGCATAAATTAAATAAAATAAATATGCAAGATGCAAAAATGTTTTTTTTTGTAGGTATGAAAAAAGTATTTTTTATATGTCAAAATAAACAAAAAGGAAAGTATTATTTTTTTGGAGTTTTTCATGTTTAGGGTTAAACCCTAATTCTATTAAATAAAATGCATTATTTATTTATTATGTACAAATATTTATTTATTATATACAAAAATAAAATAAAATGAAATATATTTGTCAAAAGGTATTTTTATATTAAATTTTAATAAAAATAAAAAGTGTATGTATTTTTGCATTTTAATCCTAAATATATTAATAAATAAATAAATAAATATATATATATATATATATATATATATATTTATTTATTTATATATATATATATATATATATATATATATATATATATATATATATATATATATATATATATATATATATTATTTACTAAATATGTATTATATATACAAATTAATAATATTTAATATTTAATAAAAAAGTATTTTTTCTATAAAATATTTTCAGAAAGTAAAACAAAATAAAAATGTATAAAAATGTATTTGCACTATTTTAATATTTTAAATAAAAGTATATGTATTTATTTATTTATGTACAAACTAAAAGAAAACCAAATAAATGCCTAATAAATTCAAAAATGGTGAGAAAAATATTTTTTATATTTTTAATATCATGAGAAAAAATAAATAAGTCAATCCAAAGAAGAAAAAGTCAAAAGTCAAAGAAATAAGCAAAATTGGCTCAGGGGGTGCAGAAGTAAAAATATGGTGCAAAGAGAAATGTCAAACAGGCCCAGCCCAGAACCAAGTCATCTTCAACCTCAGAACACCTTTGTTCAAGCCAAACACGCGTTTTCTATCTCCCAATTCCTGGACTTTTAAGCAAAACTTTCAACATGAAAAGTGTAGAGCATGAGAAGACGAATCCAGGGATATAAAAAACTTGACTTAACTCTCTAAGATGAGGGAGAATTTCTTCTCCCCCAATTCCTGACCTAGTTTTTATGCCATGTTCAGACTCAAAAATTCTTGCAGCACACATAATATAAATGAAATCTAATCATATGGGCATGTTCAGGGCTATGATTGTGACATGTTTTCTTCACAAACCTAAATCTAACAATTCCTAATAAGAGAGATACGAGTTCATGAACTTACCTGTTCAGTTGAAGTTGTATCTGGCAATGGAGAAGCTTTCAGTGCAAGGTGATGATTGGTATAGCTTCCTTGAGGTCCAGGGATGCTATTCCAAGCTTTACTTTGTCTTGAAACTTCTTGAATCGTGCTAGAGAACTTCAACTGCAAAACAAGAAAATGAAAATGGTGGAACTGGTTAGAGGAATTACAGGTCGTGTTTTAGGTTTTGGTTAGCTTGCATTGATGGTAGGGAAGGTGTGTGAAGAGCTTTTAGTAAGAAAGCATGACAGGGATGAGAGTTGGAACTCAATCTGCAGAGGTCACTCTGTTTTGGCAGTTTGATGGTGGTTCTGAGTTTGTGAAGGTATTGGAGGTGAAAGGCTTGTGCTTCAGCTTAGGATCAATGTTTGGAATGTGTTTGATATCTTTTTCTAAGGCTTGGTTGACTGATATGGAAGTTGGTATGTGTTATGCTATCTTACTTGAACTTTAAGCAAACAATGGTCACTTGATGTTTCTAGCCTGTACATGCCCTCACACTATGCTGCATACATTGGCCTTGATCAGTGCAATTTTCTCCTAAACTTGTGCCAAGAAGATTTTGACTGTACCACTTGGATTTGCAAAATGGACATAATGTTCTACTTTTTCAAAATGGAAATAATGCTTTTTCTAATTAAGGGTTAATTCTCCATGTAATGTCCAAATGCATAGAACAACATCTTGGCACAATGGTTTTGCATTGAATTATTGAGTGAGAATGGGATTAGAGGCCTGCAATGTAGCTTAAGCATGCTGAATTCAAAATGGCACCAATGTATGAACATGTCTTGGCCAAGAACAAAAGTGACTTTTTCCCATTTTGCAAAATTCGATTCTCCCTAACCATGAGGTTGTTTGAGAAGTTCTTGGACATTTTGGAAAGCTTGAAATGTGTATTACAATCCATATTTGAAATGCAAATTGAAATTCCAAGTGGAAGTGTATGAAAAATGGTCTTGAAGTTAGGTAAAAAACTTGTCCAAAATAGGTCAAATTTTCACTAAGTTAAGAATGGTTTGGCACCCTTGTTCCAAAAATTGTAACTTGAGATACAAGCCTCATTTGGGAAAACTTTGTGAATCAAAGTTGTAGATTATGCAACAAGCTACAACTTTCATGTTTTGACTTTTGTTTGAATCCAAATGAATCTTGGTGAGAAAGTGGGGCAAATTTGGGAAAAAATTAGGGTTTTCCATAACTTAGAAAAATTCTAAGTTATGAAAAATTTCCATTTCAAACCCTAATTTGCATTTCTTGATTTCTTGGTGAACAAGTTTCATGATTTGGCATGTTTTGATGAAAAATGAACCTTGGCCCTTGATTTTGACCAAAAAGTCAAAGTTTGACTTTTCAGTATACACTCAAAATTGATCAATTGACTGGGAAATTCAACTATCAATCTTGTGTATTTGGGATCCTTTGAACTTGTTGAGCATGTCAAGATAATTCCATGGGGTCCTTGAGTCCATATGTGAGCTTGGTTTGCCATTGGCTAGGTCAAACAGTCAAAAATTGCCCTTGTGCAGTCAAAACCCTAAAAATGACCATTTTGCCCTTTTGATGATCTGATCAAATTTCTTGTGGAATTGTGATCCAAACTTGATCAAATGGTCCATGTGAGTTCATAATGTTGATGTGGGTAAATTTTAATGATGTTTGACTGTCAATTGGCCACAATTGACTTTTTCCCCAATACAGTTGATTTCTAGGTCATATGTCCAATTGACTGGGCAAAACTTGGAATCAAGACTTGAAACTTGGTATGGATAAACTTGGGAGTCCAACATGAAGCATGAAAGTCATCTTAGGCACTTTAGGTCAAAATCTCTTTGTGCAATCATAAACCCTAATTTGGGTCAACAGAGCAAGGAGAAGTCTTGAGCAGAGGTAACCCTAACTGGATCTTGATTTTCAAAGGTCTTGTGATGAGAAAATGTTGAGGAAATGGGAGGGCAAATTTTGGGGTACAACAGTTGCCCCTGTTCAATCTTCTTGAACCTGAAGAGTTAGATTGGCAAGTTTGGCTTTCGTGACTCAAGGGTAAAAGGAGATTGGACACTAGAGTTCCCGGAAATTTGCACTCGCATGTCGAAGTATCAGCAATGTGATGTCGGGAATGGGCTTATAGATTCCATTTGGAGAGATGGTTGATAGGGAGATGGGCTTATAGATGCCATCTGGAGATGTGACAGAACCTTGTCGGGAATGGGCTTATAGATGCCATTTGGAAGTGTTGATCGCATGAAAGATTCCTTAGCGAGAACTTGTGTATTTGAGAAAGACAGATGTTTTCCTGGCTTGCTACAGGTGTTTGATCTTCAATCTCCTTATGCAGATATGCCCTAGCTAGATACAAGTATCGAATCTACAATCGGTTGCTCACAGATGTGCCCTGGCTGGATACAGGAGTCGAATTCGGAAATAGTCGTCAATAGATATGCCCTGGCTGGATACAGGAATCGAATCTTCGAACTCTTCAGATGTGCCCTGGCTAGATACAGGAATCGAGTATGGAAATGTGGTCAACAGATATGCCCTGGCTGGATACAGGAATCGAATCTGGAAATGTTGTAGTTGATAGATGTGCCCTGGCTGGATACAGGAATCGAATCTTCAAACTCTTCAGACGTACCCTGGCTAGATACAGGAATCGAGTCTGGAAACTGATCACTCTCAGATGTGCCCTGGCTAGATACAGGTATCGAATATGGAATTGTGACAGTTGAAGGTAGTTGTCTTTGGGATTGTCTTTTTCCCTGAAAAGGCAAAAACATAAGTTGTATGCAATGTCATGATGTATGATATGCATGATGTCATGATGTTCAACATGAGATAGTGTTGTATGCACTTTATCATGTATGTAAGCAAGATGTATGAAAATGTGAAATGTTTATGAATGTAATTTCGTCTTTAGGAAAATAAATCCTTGACGACCGGCCGGGGAGTTGCTCTGTGGAAGAGATACTTTACTGAAGTTTTGATGAGAGGCCTGCTGAGGACTTCAATGATGGATTCCGCTGGGGGTAATGATGATAAACTCCGCTGGGGAACACCAAAGATAAACTCCGTTGGGGAAAAGGAAGAACTTTGCCGAGGGCGATCTTCCGTGGTAATTAGCTGAGGATAACCCAGTTATAAGCCCTTGTGAGGAATAACTTTGAATAAAGCTCGGGAGAGACGTCCGTATTCTGCAGGGAACAAGCTTCCAGAATCTACTGGGGATAAGCTTCAAGACCTGCTGGGGATAAGAATTCCGCTTTCCTGGGGAAACTTTTGGAATTGTACCGAGGTACTGATATTCTGTCGGGGAATGTTGTGCCTTTTCAGGATTGACAGGGAACCAACTCTGCTCGGGGAAAGTATTGCTGAATCTTGTCTTACTCTGCGGGGAGTTGAGATGATTTGGTCACATTCTTCAGTCGAATTTACCTTGGTACCTTGGCGTACAAAGCAACCAGACTGCATCAGACAACTTCACATTTCCCCTATTTCTGATGTCACCTGTAATTAATCTTTTGTTTCATATGCAAATATTTATGAATCATCAATTTAATGTCAAATGCATATATCAAAAATGAACATTGGACGTTCTTCACAAGACAAAACAGAAAAAGGAAAAACAATGGCAATTTGTATGGACAAGTGAATTTGTATTGATTTGAATTTTGCCTGTGAATATGCGTTTTTGTACAAGAGGCTGACATCCTAGTAAGAGAATGCCGCCGAATAACATAGAATTTACAATTTTGAAAAGGAAAAAAAACAGCTATGTGAACAATCCCACTGGGTTCCAACTCTGCTATCACCTTTATGTCTTCAAGCGTCTCATCACTTTGCTGCTTAGTTGAAGATGAAGCTGATTGGTCGATGCCGAAATCTGAGCCAGATAGTTGATGCCGAATTCCGGATGCGAAGTGATCCAATGAGACATAGTGTTACGCTTTATCCCTAACTTTTTCCTGGACCGCCCTTTCGGGTTTTCAGTCCACCGGGATACCCATTTTTGCCCAAGCCGCCTTTTCAGGTTTTCGACTTGCCAGGTGTACAGATTTTTTTCATTTCATCCCTTATTTTTGCCCGAACCCTTTTGGTTCACCGGGAAGCCCTTATTTTTGCCTAGGTATGTCAACCTAACGGGTCTTTTATTCATGCGTAGTATCTTTTCACTATGTCTGCATTGACGGGGTGAGGAAGGTCGTCACCATCCATGGTGGTTAGGATCATGGCTCCTCCTGAGAACACATGTTTAACCACAAATGGCCCTTCGTAAGTAGGGGTCCATTTGCCCCGGGGATCACTTTGAGGAAGGATGATGCGTTTGATTACCAGGTCCCCAACTTGATACTCTTGTGGTCTGACTTTCTTGTTAAATGCCCTGATCATCCGTTTTTGATACGTCTGACCATGACAGATAGCGGTGAGCCTCTTTTCGTCAATCAGGTTTAATTGATCAAGTCGAGTCTGGATCCAGTCATCTTCACTCAGATCTGCATCCTTCATTATCTGGAGAGAGGGTATCTGGACTTCAATTGGCAAGACTGCCTCCATGCCATAGACCAAGGAGAAAGGAGTTGCCCCGATTGACGTCCTTGCTGAGGTACGGTACCCATGAAGAGCGAACGGTAACATCTCGTGCCAATCTTTATAGGTCACTGTCATCTTCTGCACAATTTTCTTGATATTCTTATTAGCTGCCTCTACAGCCCCATTCATCTTCGGCCGGTAGGGAGAAGAGTTGTGGTACTGTATCTTGAATTGTTCGCAGAGTTCAGCGATCATCTTGTTATTGAGATTGGTACCATTGTCTGTAATGATTCTTTCCGAGATGCCGTATCGACAGATCAGATTATGCCGGATGAAACGTGCCACGACGCTCTTGGTTACCGTTGCGTAGGAAGCTGCCTCAACCCACTTCGTGAAGTAATCGATTGCCACCAAGATGAAGCGATGCCCGTTGGATGCCGTCGGTCGGATCTCACCGATCATATCAATGCCCCACATTGCAAAAGGCCAAGGTGCCGTCAGGACGTTCAGAGGAGCCGGGGGAATATGCACCTTGTCAGCATAGATCTGGCATTTATGACAAGTTCGAGAGTGTTGGTAACAATCGACTTCCATTGTGGACCAGAAATATCCTGCCCGTAGGATTTTCTTTGCCATGGTGTGTCCACTGGAATGTGTTCCAAATGTACCTTCATGCAGTTCTATCATGATCTTCTCTGCTTCAACCTTATCCACACAACGCAGTAGAGTTGAATCATGATTCCGTTTGTAGAGAATGCCGTTGCTGAGGAAGAATTTTGCCGCGAACCTTCTCATGAACTTCTTGTCATTGACAGATGCACCTTCAGGGTATTCCTGAGCTTCCAAGTACCTCTTCACCTCATGATACCAGGGTTTTTCAGTCACCTTTTCGGCCTCAAGATCGCAGCAGTATGCCGGTTAGTCCAACTTCCAGATGATGATCCGGGGAGCCTCATTGTCCCATTTAACTTTGAACATTGAAGACATCGTAGCTAGTGCGTCCGCTAGCTGATTCTCCTCTCTTGGGAAGTGCTCGAAAGTTATCTCTTCAAAGTGGGGAAGCAAGGTCGATACATACTCCTTGTAAGGAATAAGATTTGGGTGTTTCGTATCCAACTCGCCTTTGATCTGATTGATCACGAGAGTGGAATCTCCGAAGACACTCAGAAATTTGATCCTTAAGTCGATTGCAGCTTGTAGACCCATGATACATGCCTCATATTCTGCCATGTTGTTGGTGCAGTTGAAACACAATCGGGCGGTGAGTGGAGTATGAGTTCCTTTGGGAGATATGATTACAGCGCCGACGCTGTTACCCAAAGCATTGGAGGCTCCGTCAAAATGCATAGACCATCGGGATCCTTCCTCAGGTCCTTCATCCGGTCCAGGTACTTCACAGTCAGTTACCACCATGATGTCTTCGTCCGGAAATTCAAAGTTCAAAGATTGGTAATCGTCCGCAGGTTGGTGTGCCAAATGATCTGCCAGTACACTTCATTTGATTGATTTCTGAGTTGTATACTGGATATCATATTCTGTTAAGATCATTTGCCATCTTGCTATTCTCCCAGACAGAGCAGGCTTTTCAAATATGTACTTGATGGGATCCATCTTTGAAATCAATAGAGTAGTGTGAGTCAGCATATACTGTCTCAGCCGGCGAGCAGCCCATACTAGAGCGCATCAAGTTTTCTCAAGCAGTGAGTAACGAGACTCACAGTCGGTAAACTTTTTGCTCAAGTAATAAATAGCGTGCTCTTTTCGGTCGGACTCGTCATGCTGTCCCAGCACACACCCCATTGAATTGTCAAGTACTGTCAAGTATAATATCAGAGGTCTTCCTTCCACTGGTGGCATAAGAATGGGTGGCTCCTGGAGATATTCCTTTATCTTTTCAAAGGCAGCCTGACATTCATCGTTCCAGCGTACTACTTGATCTTTCTTCAGTAATTTGAAGATTGGCTCACAAGTAGCAGTTAGATGTGAGATGAATCGGGCAATGTAATTCAGTCGTCCCAGGAAGCCTCTGACTTCTTTCTATGTCTTTGGAGTCGGCATCTCTTGTATGGCTTTTACTTTGGCAGGGTCCACCTGAATACCTTTATCGCTTACAATGAAACCTAGCAATTTTCCGGACCTTACCCCAAAGGTGCATTTGTTGGGATTCAACCTCAGCTTGTATAACTTTAGTCGGTCAAACAGCTTCCTCAGATGATCAAGATGCTCCTCCTCAGTTTGAGACCTTGCTATCATTTCATCAACGTATACCTCAATCTCATGATGGATCATATCATGAAATAAAGCAACCATGGCACGTTGATAGGTTGCCCCAGCATTTTTCAACCCGAATGGCATGACCTTGTAGCAGAAGGTGCCCCACTGAGTCACAAAGGTAGTCTTTTTCCATATCTTCCGGGGCCATCTTGATCTGATTATACCCTGAAAAACCATCCATGAAGGAGAACACCTTGTGTTGAGCCTTATTGTCAACAAGAACGTCGATGTGAGGTAAGGGGAAGTCATCCTTGGGGCTTGCCCTGTTCAAATCCCTGTAGTCGACACACATTCTGACTTTACCGTCCTTCTTCGGCACTGGCACCACATTGGCAACCCACTGAGGGTAAGAAGTTACTGCTAGAAACCCGGCGTCGAATTGCTTCATAACCTCAGCCTTGATCTTTTCGGACATCTCTGGGCGCATACAGCGGACCTTTTGCTTTACCGGAGGGCAGTCTTCCTTGGTTGGCAAGTGATGAACTACAATGTCGGCATCCAAACCAGGCATATCTTCATAGGACCAAGCAAATATCTCCATGTAATCATGTAGCATCTGGATCAATCGTTGCTTCACGCTGAGCTCTAGATTGGCACCAATCTTGACCTCTTTCCTATCTGTCTCAGTACCCAGGTTAACTGTTTCCACCGGCTTTTCATGTGGTTGAATAGCCCTCTCTTCTTGGAGTAGCAGTCTTGCGAGTTCACCAGGCACTTCGCAATCATCTTCACCTTCGTCTTCGGCCAAGTTGATCGGATTCTCGAAGTCATAACTGGTGGTAGCAGAGCTGTTACCAGTGAGATCCAGAGTGGATTGAAACCTGTATAAGTGAGTGTGTGTAAATATAGTTGTTTTGCAATATATAACACAGAAAGAAAAAGAGCACAAGATTTGAAATGCAACAAACGTCCAATGTTTTGATTGATGATATATGGAAATGTCATACAAAAAGCCCTCACAAATGGAGCTACGATGCCCCGGGTAGGACACTGAGCCAACAAAGTTTTAACGTATTGTTTGTTACAAATTGAAAATCAAAAGAATTAATTACTGCGTGACAAATGTGATAGGTGTAAAATCCTTTGCCGTCCAGTTGCTTGGTCCGTTGCTGGTGGTTGGATAGATCCAACTGTCAAACTCTGCTTCCTCTACATCCTCCTCGATAGCATTCACCCTTGGACTGGTGATAAACACTGGAGCCTTTCTGATCTTTCCTTTGCGCACAGCCCTCTGAGCCTCTGCAGTAAAGCCCAGCCCAAACTTGTCATTCTTTTGAGTGAAGTCAGGAAGCTGACCCCAGTTTGCACAATTGCCTTTCTCGATTATAGCCCGGGCATCCTTCAAAGACGCCATCTTCAACGGAAAGTCTTCTTCAACCACTATTTCAGCTGATGCCAACGTTGGAGGTACCTCCTCAAAATGCTGAAAGGGGGTTTCAATAAACTCCCCGTCCATCTCGATATACCGGAATGAATTCAAGTGACTAACCATGTATTCCTCCTCACCCTGCACAGTAACAATCTTCCCTTTGACAGGGTATTTGAGCTTTTGGTGTAGAGTGGATGTTACTGCCCCAGCCTTGTGAATCCAGGGTCGACCCAACAAGCAGGAGTAAGATGGACGAATATCCATTACATAGAACATTGAGTCGAAAACTTGGGAACCCACACGAATAGGAATGTCTACTTCACCGTGCACCATCCTCTTAGAACCGTCGAAGGCTCTAACAATGATGTTACTAGGTTTCAACTCCAAACCCTCACAATCCAAGCGATCCAATGCCTTCTTGGGCAAAACATTCAGGGAAGAACCGGTATCCACCAATACGTGCGCGAGAGTAGTGCCCCTGCATTCTATGGAAACATGCAGGGCATCATTGTGATTTTTCCCTTTGGCGGTAAGGTCAGCATCTGAGAACCCCAAGCCATTGTCAGCCGTCAAATTAGCCACACAGTCGGTGAATTGATCTGCGGAGGTCTCCTGCGGCACATGGGCCGTTTTCAGAAATGAAATCAGGGCTTTTGCATGGGCCTCTGAGCATAGCAGCAATGATAGCATAGAGATTTTGGAGGGGGTATGCCCCAACTGTTCCACAACATTGAAGTCACTCTTTTTGATGATTTTAAGGATTTCCTCCATTTCTTGTTGGGAGGCTTCCACAGTAGTCTTTTTTGGCGCCTCCGTCCTGGCAGGAAAATCGGTAGCAACTTCTTTGCCCCGAGTATCAGAGGACTCGGCGGCAGTAGTAGACACAGGAACTTGATTCGGAATATGCACACTTGCGGGTGTGATGGTAAGAGGTTTTCGGATAACTGGCGGTGCAATGTCAGGCGAGAAGAGCCTGCCACTGCGGGTAATCTTGGCGGGACCAGTGATGTTACTGATACTGGTATTGGTGTTGAACTCCTGCTTCACCCCAAGCACATATACGTCGGCCCCATAATGCCATGGGACTGCTTTATAAGACTCATAGGGGAGAGGCCCCGGAACAGTAATAGTAATGGGTGCAACAGACATAATTTGGACTGGTTTCTTCATGGGAGCTTTGGCAGGATTGTAAATTGTGACAACATATATTTCTTCAACGGAAACAAACGGAACAACAGTTTTCTTGAACATATTTTCTTTGCTATCCATCAGGCTTTGGATGCCTGATTTCAGCAGCGGACAACCGGTAGGGATAACAGCACACAGGAGGCAACCCTTGCTACAACCCGGAAATAAACCGGCTAGTAGTAAGTTCCTTTTAACAGTCAAAAGAGGGGTAGCAACATCATTCACCGAAATAGCATACAACTCTTCCTCAATGGCATTTACTCTATGCTGGGGCATAGGAGCAGTTACAACATTCGGCCTCTCAGGCGCTTCAAACTGAATTTCCTTCGCGTCGATAAGATATTTCACTTTATTTCTCAAGGCCCAACAATCATCAGTAGTGTGCCCGGGGCTATCGGAATGATAAGCACAATGGGCATTTGGGTTATACTTAGGAGATGCAGTATTCACGACTTTAGGAGCTTCTTTGATGGTCACCAAGTTGGTTGATAACAATTGTGGTAAAATTTAAGATAAGGTCATACTCAACCGAGTATATTGTCTCTTGGGCCTTTCACCTCTTTGTTGATTTTACTGCTGAGGAGCAGCAACAGGTTTTGAAATGACCAAAGCATTGATGGCTTGGCGACTTTCTGGCTTGACTTGTCTTCTAGGGCCATAGACGACACTTGCTTCTTTCTTAAACGGCCTCTTCTCAGTACTTGGGGAGGCAGCTTTTTGTATCTTTCCTGACCTGATGCCAACTTCAATTCTTTCTCCCGTTAGAATCAAATCCGTAAACCCAGCGGAGGAGTTACCAACCAAATGATTGAAAAATGGACCAGACAAAGTCCCTAGAAACATATCAACCAGCTCACGATCAGTTAATGGAGGCTGCACCCTGCCAGCCAAATCTCTCCATTTTTGTGCATATTCTTTGAACCCTTCGCCCGTTCCTGGAGACATACCCTGAAGTTGGGTACGCGTAGGAGCGAGATCAGAATTGTATTGATATTGTCTGTAGAATGCGGTCGCCAAATCTTCCCAGTGTCGGATGCTAGTTCCATCTAGTTGGTAGAACCATTCAAGCTGTGACCCCGAAAGACTATCTTGGAAGAAGTGAATCCAAAGGTTCTTATCTGCCGTGTAAGGTTGGATCTTCCTTACGTACGACCTTAGATGCAGCTTTGGACAGGAGGCCCCATCATATTTGGCGAAGGCAGGCGCCTTAAACTTGTGTGGAATTACTACCCCAGAAGATAACCCCAAATCTCCGAAATCCAGCCCCGGCACATTCTGAATCTCCATGGTGCTCAAGCGGTCCTCCAATTGCTTGTATATGTCAGCAGCAGGTGGGTATTGTTCGTCATTATAGTCTGTCTCATTGTCGGAGACTGCGGGACTAGGAGCTCCTCCCCCTTGGGGACTGTTTTTCTCAGCAGAAGAAGTAGTTGGATCAGCTTCATTATGGAGTGTGTTCCCAAATCTGCGTCCAGTGTTGAATAACGCAGTCCTATTTTTCTTCTTCTTCTTCAGGAGTAGAGTCTTCAACTCTTGCTGACCTTGGGCCAGGCTTAGGACCATCTCTTGAAACTGGGCACTTTGGGCCTGAAGGGCCTTGATTGCTTGCTCACTGGATGAGTCTGGATTCATGACGACTGTTCAAAATAAACAGCGAAGGAGATTAAGCAACCTGTGAAATAGGGTACCTGCTATGCATATGGTGCAATGAAATGCGTATGTTTTATGTTTTCAAAGACAAACAAGATTCAACTTTGTAGACAAAAGGGAAACACACTTCATTAGATTAAAAATTTAATTGTTCAACAACTTGCCCTTAGGCATTACAGGAATGAAAAATACTGGAAAGGAAATAAAAGCTATAAAAGGAAATATCCAAAGCCCATCAATGCTCCCATGGCCTCCTTTTCTCAGTGTTGATGTAGTTATTCAGGACCCGCTCTTCCTCCAATTGCTTAGTCAGCCTATGGATCTTCCGTTCCTGCTCGTTGAACTTTTCCCGATAGAAATCCCGTTCTTCCTTTAGCTGCGCCCAAGATCTCTTCATTGTGTCAAAATCAGTAGGTATGAGGAACCAACATTTCATGAGGCCCAACTCTTCTGGCTCTTCCAAACTGGCGGAGAGCTAAGCATGGATTATAAGAGATTCCTCCTTGGATACCAATCAACAGAACATTAGGGTATTCTCCGCAACGATCAATGACAGCTACCTCATCCAAACCTCTGAGAGTCCAAGTGATGTCATTATCAGTGAGAGACATTAACCTCCGAGCCCAACCTTTTCCTTCTTCATTCTTCAGCACGAACTTAGGAAGGTGCGAAATAAACCACCTCACTAGCAAAGGAGCACAACACCACGGAGTTCCCCGTTTTCGAGCAGTACGAGCATAGAGTTGTTGCAGGATATCACCCAAAAGAGTGGGTATGAGATTCCGAGACATGAAAATCCGTATGGCATGGATACTGATAAAGGTGTCAGGATTGGGAAACAATACCAGACCATAGATCAAAAGAGCCAGAATGTCTTCGTACGCCTTGAAGTCCAAGTCATTCCAGAAATCATTAGCCTTGCCAACCAGAAATTTGACCAAAAAGCCCTTAACTCCACTTCTAGTTTCCCAGTTAGCCAATACCTCTTCCTTGGTCAAGGGGAGAATTGCAGCAATCTCTTCAGGCCTAGGAGTCTTTTCCAAACCAGTGAATGGAGTTTGATCCAAGACAGGGATCCCAAGCAAATAAGAGAATTCTTCCAGGGTAGGAACCAACTGGAAGTCTTGAAAGGTGAAACAATGATACAGGGGGTCATAAAACTGGGTCAGAACACTTATCAGTTGTTGGTCCCATTTTGCAGTGATCAAGCCAAGGAGAGAACCATGCCTGTTGATGAAGGAAGAGGTGTTTGGAATCCTACCAACCAAATCCTTGAGCAAAGTTGGTGGTTGAACAAAGTTGAGCCGGATAGTATTCCTACGCACGGGCATCATGATGTCCTACAAAACAGAGCAAAGATGAAACTTTTTTGTCTTTGAAATGGGTTAGTCCTTTATACAGGATGCATGCAATGGTATGATGGCATGATGCTATGATGAAGCACACCACAAGTATTCACACAGGCAAACATGATAAGGCACACAAGTCACACAAGACAACCCTTAGGTTTAAGGCCAGCATGAAGTTTAGGTATTACCCTCTTTTGGTTTCGTTGGTTAAAACCTGTCCTATCAAAAGTAACCGGGTTCTAGAGGATCTCAAATCATTGACTACCCTCAATCGGTCATAACTCCAGCATCGCAATCTTTTCTTGCCGCCAGAACCATCGCGAGAGTTTAGCCTCAATGAGTGTAGCATACTGCTACTGTCCTAATGGCCAAGTTTGGTCAATTTAAGGTTCTAAGGTTGGTTGGTGTTTTATGACTCCTTAGAAGACCTATATTCTCCTCATTGCAACACAAGGGATATAGGTACAGACCAAACTGCCACACCAACGTAGCCACTGCTTCACCCATGTCGGTCTACGCCGGACAGGTCCCTCACAGATTATGCTACCTAAAAAGGGTATTCCCCAGATCCGGATTAGGATCTATGAAACTCCGATGCAAAGCCCACAATTATAAAAGCAAACAAAGCAAACAATTGAAAACAAAGGTGATCTAAGCCCTAAGGTTACTCCACTTTTTAAAAAAAATCCCCAGCAGAGTCGCCAGTTCTGTGATACGGTGGGAGAACTGACTATGGTTTTGCGTTTGTTTTTGCAAATGTTTCGGTTGAGCAAGAGTCGCCACTGACTTTTTATTTTATCCTAAGGAAAGGTTAAAAAGCACAGAAAAACCTTTTGAGATGTTTTCTCGGGTTCGAGGAGTAGATTATAGAAAGGGAAGGTATTAGCACCCTTTCTATCCATGGTTATCCATGGGCTCTTAGTTACTTGCTTAGATCAACTTGCCTTAATTTTCAATTGTTTGAAATGGTGCTCGTGTGTGTGGGTTTGAAAATGTTTTGAAAAGAAGCCAATATGGTGGCAACCTTTGTAATGATCCATGTGGGGATGTATACAAAGATGTATGTCTTTTGAAAAGGTTTTTATTTGTTTTTGAAAGTTGTTTTGAAAGTGTTGTGAGGTGTGGTTTTAGAAAATAGGCAAGTGTTTTGTTTTTGCAAGTTTGATTCAAGTAACTAAGAGGTTATCTACTCCTAAATTTCTCAAAGTTTATTGCTATGTTTTAACCCTTTTAACAAGTTTGTTCCACCATTGTATTTGGTGGACAATCTCATGTTAGGATGTGAAAGGGACGGGCGCGGGTCATCGTTTAGACCATAATTGCAATGGTGTCAAGTATCTTTGGGCAATTTTCTTTAAGGGACTTGATCATTTGTTTAGGCAACTTTTGAAAGCGTCATCGAGGGACTATGATCATTTGATTTGTGTTTGTTTAGCCCAAAGAGACCTAACATGCAATATGGCCCAATTTTGAAAGGCAACAAGTGGAATACCCTAGGGGGTGCAAGTGTGATTTGTGTGTCCATTTTCATGCTTGTTTATCTTGAAATTAGGTCAAAACTATTTTCGTTGTTTTTTCGCATACAAACCCTAATTCTAACATGGTATAATTAGAAAGCAATAAAGTGCGAAAATAAATTTACTAAGCTATTACAAAACCATATATGGGAAGGGGGGTACAAATGTTCAAATGGGGATTTTGACAAGGAATTTAAACCTAAACTATTACATCAATATTGAATTATTTACAAGATAATTTAATTGCATAAATTAAATAAAATAAATATGCAAGATGCAAAAATGTTTTTTTTGTAGGTATGAAAAAAGTATTTTTTATATGTCAAAATAAACAAAAAGGAAAGTATTATTTTTTTGGACTTTTTCATGTTTAGGGTTAAACCCTAATTCTATTAAATAAAATGCATTATTTATTTATTATGTACAAATATTTATTTATTATATACAAAAATAAAATAAAATGAAATATATTTGTCAAAAGGTATTTTTATATTAAATATTAATAAAAATAAAAAGTGTATGTATTTTTGCATTTTAATCCTAAATATATTAATATATATATATATATATATATATATATATATATATATATATATATATATATATATATATATATATTATTTACTAAATATGTATTATATATACAAATTAATAATATTTAATATTTAATAAAAAAAGTATTTTTTCTATAAAATATTTTCAGAAAGTAAAACAAAATAAAAATGTATAAAAATGTATTTGCACTATTTTAATATTTTAAATAAAAGTATATGTATTTATTTATTTATGTACAAACTAAAAGAAAACCAAATAAATGCCTAATAAATTCAAAAATGGTGAGAAAAATATTTTTTATATTTTTAATATCATGAGAAAAAATAAATAAGTCAATCCAAAAAAGAAAAAGTCAAAAAGTCAAAAAGTCAAAGAAATAAGCAAAATGGGCTCAGGGGGTGCAGAAGTAAAAATATGGTGCAAAGAGAAATGTCAAACAGGCCCAGCCCAGAACCAAGTCATCTTCAACCTCAGAACACCTTTGTTCAAGCCAAACACGCGTTTTCTATCTCCCAATTCCTGGACTTTTAAGCAAAACTTTCAACATGAAAAGTGTAGAGCATGAGAAGACGAATCCAGGGATATAAAAAACTTGACTTAACTCTCTAAGATGAGGGAGAATTTCTTCTCCCCCAATTCCTGACCTAGTTTTTATGCCATGTTCAGACTCAAAAATTCTTGCAGCACACATAATATAAATGAAATCTAATCATATGGGCATGTTCAGGGCTATGATTGTGACATGTTTTCTTCACAAACCTAAAGCTAACAATGCCTAATAAGAGAGATACGAGTTCATGAACTTACCTGTTCAGTTGAAGTTGTATCTGGCAATGGAGAAGCTTTCAGTGCAAGGTGATGATTGGTATAGCTTCCTTGAGGTCCAGGGATGCTATTCCAAGCTTTACTTTGTCTTGAAACTTCTTGAATCGTGCTAGAGAACTTCAACTGCAAAACAAGAAAATGAAAATGGTGGAACTGGTTAGAGGAATTACAGGTCATGTTTTAGGTTTTGGTTAGCTTGCATTGATGGTAGGGAAGGTGTGTGAAGAGCTTTTAGCAAGAAAGCATGACAGGGATGAGAGTTGGAACTCAATCTGCAGAGGTCACTCTGTTTTGGAAGTTTGATGGTGGTACTGAGTTTGTGAAGGTATTGGAGGTGAAAGGCTCGTGCTTCAGCTTAGGATCAATGTTTGGAATGTGTTTGATATCTTTTTCTAAGGCTTGGTTGACTGATATGGAAGTTGGTATGTGTTATGCTATCTGACTTAAACTTTAAGCAAACAATGGTCACTTGATGTTTCTAGCCTGTACAGGCCTTCACACTATGCTGCATACATTGGCCTTGATCAGTGCAATTTGCTCCTAAACTTGTGCCAAGAAGATTTTGACTGTACCACTTGGATTTGCAAAATGGACATAAAGTTCTACTTTTTCAAAATGGAAATAATGCTTTTTCTAATTAAGGGTTAATTCTCCATGTAATGTCCAAATGCATAGAACAACATCTTGGCACAATGGTTTTGCATTGAATTATTGAGTGAGAATGGGATTAGAGGCCTGCAATGTAGCTTAAGCATGCTGAATTCAAAATGGCACCAATGTATGAACATGTCTTGGCCAAGAACAAAAGTGACTTTTTCCCATTTTGCAAAATTCGATTCTCCCTAACCATGAGGTTGTTTGAGAAGTTCTTGGACATTTTGGAAAGCTTGGAATGTGTATTACAATCCATATTTGAAATGAAAATTGAAATTCCAAGTGGAAGTGTATGAAAAATGGTCTTGAAGTTAGGTAAAAAACTTGTCCAAAATAGGTCAAATTTTCACTAAGTTAAGAATGGTTTGGCACCCTTGTTCCAAAAATTGTAACTTGAGATACAAGCCTCATTTGGGAAAACTTTTTGAATCAAAGTTGTAGATTATGCAACAAGCTACAACTTTCATGTTTTGACTTTTGTTTGAATCCAAATGAATCTTGGTGAGAAAGTGGGGCAAATTTGGGAAAAAATTAGGGTTTTCCATAACTTAGAAAAATTCTAAGTTATGAAAAATTTCCATTTCAAACCCTAATTTGCATTTCTTGATTTCTTGGTGAACAAGTTTCATGATTTGGCATGTTTTGATGAAAAATGAACCTTGGCCCTTGATTTTGACCAAAAAGTCAAAGTTTGACTTTTCAGTATACACTCAAAATTGATCAATTGACTGGGAAATTCAACTATCAATCTTGTGTATTTGGGATCCTTTGAACTTGTTGAGCATGTCAAGATAATTCCATGGGGTCCTTGAGTCCATATGTGAGCTTGGTTTGCCATTGGCTAGGTCAAACAGTCAAAAATTGCCCTTGTGCAGTCAAAACCCTAAAAATGACCATTTTGCCCTTTTGATGATCTGATCAAATTTCTTGTGGAATTGTGATCCAAACTTGATCAAATGGTCCATGTGAGTTCATAATGTTGATGTGGGTAAATTTTAATGATGTTTGACTGTCAATTGGCCACAATTGACTTTTTCCCCAATACAGTTGATTTCTAGGTCATCTGTCCAATTGACTGGGCAAAACTTGGAATCAAGACTTGAAACTTGGTATGGATAAACTTGGGAGTCCAACATGAAGCATGAAAGTCATCTTAGGCACTTTAGGTCAAAATCTCTTTGTGCAATCACAAACCCTAATTTGGGTCAACAGAGCAAGGAGAAGTCTTGAGCAGAGGTAACCCTAACTGGATCTTGATTTTCAAAGGTCTTGTGATGAGAAAATGTTGAGGAAATGGGAGGGCAAATTTTGGGGTACAACAGTATGGAAGCTGTCCTACCCATTGAAGTCCAGATCCCTTCTTTGAGAATCATGAAGGATGCGGGTTTGAGTGAAGATGAATGGGTTCAGACTCGACTTGACTAGTTAAACCTGATTGACGAGAAGAGGTTCGCAGCTGTCTGTCATGGTCAAATGTACCAAAAATGTATGATCAAAGATTTTAACAAGAAGGTCAGACGTCAGGTATATCAGACTGGTGACTTGGCAATCAAGCGCATTATAATGCCACAAGGTGATCTTAGGGGAAAATGGACTCCCACATACGAAGGGCCATTTGTAATCAAGAACATATTCTCTGGTTGAGCCATGATCCTAACCACTATGGACGGTGACGACCTTCCACACCCGGTAAACGCGAATATAGTTAAAAGATACTATGCATAAACAAAGACCCGCTAGGTCGACTGGCCTAGACAAAAATTAGGGCATCCCAGCGAACCAAAAGGTTTCGGGTAAAAATTAGGGATATACATGAAAAAAATCTGTACACTCGGCAAGTTGAAAACCTGAAAAGGCGGCTTGGGAAAAAAAGGGTATCCCGATAGAGTGAAAACCCGGAAGGGCGGTCCAGGAAAAAGTTAGGGATTTAAAGCATATAACTATGTCCCGTTGGATCACCTTACAGCCAGTCTTCAGTATCAACTATCAAACTCAAATAGGTACTAATCAATCCAATCAGCTTTAGACAAGTAGCAAAACATATGAGGCGCTCAAAGACATAAAGGCAATAGCAGAATGGGAACTCAATGGGATTATTTCACATAGTTATCTTTCTTTGTATATTATTTTTGTATAATTTCCATTCTTACGGTGACATTATCTTACTAGGATGTCCGTCTCCTTATACAAAAACGCTTATTTTAAATTAATACAAAACTACTTCTTTGAAAGTTGCAAATTTCTGTTTTTATTTTTCTGTTTTGTGTGCGAAAACGTCCAGTGATTATTTTTGAACATATGCATTTGAATATGTTTACTGCTCACAAATACACGCATAAAAACAGGAAGACAATTGCTAATCACTTTAAGAAACAAGACAAATTCTAAGGGCCATCCACAAGGTCCCCGCAGATATCTTCCCCGGAGATACCTTCTCCAGCAGGTACAGAGGCAGAGGCATTCTACTATAAGGTCACTACCATATTCTCAACAGGTAACCTATTGATGTCAATTTTTCTCGCATCCCCGGCAAAAGCAAAAATCTCCAATTAACTGCTCCAAAAATCCCCAGTGAAGTCACCAAGCTTATCAGGATTCCTCAACAGGATTTCAACAAAATCCCCAAGAAGTTTATAGAGTTCACCTTCCGCAACGAACTTTTGTAAAACTCAAGTAGTTTATAAAACCTTATCCCCAGTAGAGTTTATTTCTCTAGCTACGGAAGTTCATCTCCCAACGGAGTTTATTTCTCCAAATTGGTGAAACATTCCAACAAAACTCATCCTCTTGGCAAAATCATTCTTAAACAGAAGGTGAAGATCCTCGGAAGAGAAAGGGAATCGCCAACAAAACCATATCCATTCACTATCCCCAGTGAAAATTGAAGAATCACTTTCTTCATTCACCAACAGCAGGCCGGGATTCAGCTTCCCAATAATATTCAGTAGCAGTCAGGGATTTATTTTCCCAGACAAAAATCCTGCACAACAACATTACATGTTCATACATCATGGCATGTACATACAAATACATATATCATAATTCCATTTATTTGGGATCATCATGCAATTCATACATCATGACATCGCATGAAATTGATTTTTACCTTTTCAGGTTAAATTAGCAAACAAACAAATATTATTAACTTTTACAGCAGGTCAAAGACAATGCCCGAAACCAGGCGAGGAAACTATCTGCACGACCAAGTGGTATGAACTCCTAAAACAAGATGGGTTTACCAACAAATACAACAGGTCAAAGTTAATGCCCAAAACCAGACATGGAAACCATCTACACGACCAAGTGGTATGAACTCCCGAAATAAGACGGGCTTACCAACAAATACAGCAAGCCACATATTAATTCCCGAAACCAGACGGGAAAACTATCTATGTGACTAGTAAAACAAGTTCTAGATTAATGCCTGAAACCAGCCAGGAAAACTATCTGTGGACGATCGACTGTGGATTAATACCTGTAACAAGCCATGAGAACTATCTACATGAAGATATTAAAGATTAATACTTGTAACAAAACAGGAAAACTATTTTTCTTTCTTAAGTCAGAGGTTAATACCTGAAACCTGCCAAGACAACTATCTCAATGACCAAACAAAAACATAGTTCTAGATTAATACCTGTAACAAGCCAGTATAACTATCTGTGGATGACTGAAAAATAAGTAAGTTCCAGATTAATACTTGAAACCAGACAGGACAACTATCTGTGAACAAGCTGATTGTAGATTAACACCTGAAACCAGATAGGAAAGCTATCTACATGACTAGACGAAGAAATCTTACACGGGTTGCTTCTAGGCATCCAGATGTAGTATAACACAGACTCATCCTGGAAAAGCCCTGTACAGGCTCTTTCTAATACATTTTCAGGTAACAGTTAATTCCATTATCCCAAGTAAATCACTGGAAACCTGGACTTTAACCAGAATACAACAAATTGTCATCTCTCCAAAGATAACTCTTCAGCCAGAGCCTTGGACAACTGAAGTTCCTAGACTCTATTCCCCAGAGTTTTCCTCAAGCGGGATAACAACAGACACCCATATTCCCCAATGAACTCTTCCTCAGGTAGCAGGAACAGGAACCCCAAAGGGACCATGTGTAAATCAGCATCTATTTTGATGGCATCTTTAAGCCCATCTCTGACGACTCTCTATCATCTCCTCCAAATGGAATCTGTAAGCACATTCCCTACATCATCAATCATTAGTGTTATTTCATGTGAGTGCAAATTTCTGGGCACTCTAGTGTTCAATCATCTTCCACCTTTAGATCACGAAAGGCAGACAAGCCAATCTAAATCCTCAGGTTTAAGAAGATTGAACAGGGGCAACTGTTGTACCCCAAGATTTGCCCTCTCATATTTTTCCAAGATCTTTCTCTTACATGGTAATCACATGCATTTTATTAAAGGAAAGATAATTTTTTTGAAGATAAATAAGGAGTCTTAAATTGGCATTTTGACAAAATCCTTTGATTGACATGTTAAAAGGCTTTTCGATTGGTATTTGGACAGGATTCGATTGAGCGCCTAACCTCCTCCATGTTTTCCTCAAATTCCTAAGCATCGATTGAAGCCTTGGTCTTTTGCTTTGTTTGCTGGAAACCAGCTTCGACTAGGCATATATTTCCTTGAAAACAACTTCCATCGATTCAGAAAGGCAGGGCCTCTTGTTAGTGCTCCTTCGATTGCACCATTATCTTCACATGATGGCTTGACTCACAAATGCCATGGCTACCTGCATGCAAGCTGAATCCCTGCTTTGATTGGGAATTTATTTTCCTTGGAGAAAGTTTGTTTCCTGCTTCTACTAGGAAAATTATCCCTCTGGGCGTGCCTTCAGCGCACAAAGCAAGAACAACTCCTTCAGGGTTGCCTTTGATCCACTAGGAAAAAAGCTTCTTTTGATGCTCCAGGCAAAAAAAATTGCCTTCGACCACAAGGAACTGGCCACCTTTGTGCCAGCTTCACCTAGGAAATGGCCTTCTTTATGCCTGCCTTGACTTGCTTCATGCTAGCATCCACAAGGCAGAGGCTGCCTTTGTGCTAGTTTCGACTAGGCCCAAACCCCCCTTTGAAACAATTGTATACACTTCAGCATGCAGAAGGCCTAGTCGAAGGCCACACAAGAGACCCATTCGAAGGAAATAATACTAGATCCAGTTGAAGGGTACACAAGAGGTACATTTGAAGAAGCATGCAGAAGGCCCAGTCGAAATCTACACAAGAGGTCCAATCGAATAGAAACACTAGAGGGAATTCGAAGGAGCCAAAATGTCCACATACATTCAAATTTCAAAAGAGGACAAGATCCCATGTTTTTGGCCAACGTTACAAAACTTCATTCATGGCCTTGAAAACATTTGTTTATGGCATTTTAAACTATTATCTTCTTATCTCCTCCCCTCTACTCTATATAAGCAGCATGCTTGCAAGCCAAATAAAAATATTACACATACATTGGAGATACGCTTCCCCCATAAACCCACCAAAGTTATCAAAAAGTCTCATAAGTGATCAAAGTCAAAGCAACCCTTAAACAAAGGTACCCACGTCCAGAAGACAAATTGAAGCAATCATCAAACAAGGGTACCCATACCCATCATCACATATTCATCCATCAAACATTGGTAAGAATTGGCAAAAAGATCAATCTCTACATTTGCATGACATATTGGCATTTATAATTTCATTCGATCTATATTCAATATTAAGGACCTGGGTTCGACACCCATGTCTACATTTGTTTTTGCTGCTAACACTTACTGCAAATGTAGCATGAATATACCCAACGCGTGAAAAATCGAAAGACCTGGGTTGGGCACCCAGGTCATGCATTTCGTTTTGCCAACATGTTTGCAGGTGTAGTTCCCTCAACAGTGATCCATCAGGAAATTCCAACAGCGCCCTCTAGATCGAAAGCCACGTCCTGTCACTGGATCGAAAGAGGAAATCAAAAGAGGAAATCGAAAGACAGCTTTCCCTTCATAAAATCGAAAGACACCATCTCCCTGTAATCGAAGGATGCTTCTTGTTCTATTTTTTTTTGTTTTCATTTCTTTATTGACCCTCTTTTATTTAAATTAACTTTAAATCAAAATCACAAAAACACATTAGGCTAGTGTCTTTTGTAATTAACATAACTTTGTATATAAATTAATTAATTATTCTAACCTATTTTTTTCCTTAAATTAAAATTAAATAGACTTAGGTTATATTTTCTACATAAAAAAAACAAAAAAAAAAGATTTTTATTTCTTAGGATATTTTTTAGACGTTATTTTTAAATTCACACGCGTTTATTTAATTTATTATTTTTTATTATTAATGTACCTGCCCACTGGATGTAATAGATTAAAACCAGGATATTTATTGCATTATCCCCCTCATTCTTGTACAGTGTAAATCCCCCCCCCAAAGCATTGTAATAGCGTAGATTTAAAATTCCTGCATTTTTATATTCTGCAATATATATTAACTGTTATTAATTAGGTGTGTATGATAAGACCAATAATCAAACGCTAGCAAACTTAACAAAAAGACAAAAATAACTGAATTTAATCAATTGCACATATACACCTTTAGGGTACCCCCCTTTGGTTGCCTTTATAAATAAAACAGTTATGAGGCAGGAACGCTTTAGCAAAGACCCGTAAATAAAAAAGATCATAGTCCCTCGATGACCCTACATTTGCCTTCTCGGTAAATGATCTAGTCCCTAAACAAAATTGCTAAAGTGTGTCCACAAGTTGCCTTCGTGATTGTAAATGTCCCTTCTAATGTCCCTCGTACATCTAACGATAGGACTACCTACTCAATAATAGTAGGATAGCACTGTCTAAAGGATAGGAGGAAAAGAACGACCCTTTTCGAGTATAAAAGTAGATAACTGTTAGAAGTTTGCTCAAAAATATTTTTCACTTACACAAAAAAACTACTTTTCAAAAACATTTTCAAGACACTTTGTATACTTTCTCCATATTCTCGAGAAAAATTACAAAGTCTGCCATACCAAGGCATTTTCAAAACAATTTTCAAACACACAAAGTACAAAGGTATTTCAAAATGAGCAAAACTCTAAGAACCCGTAGATAACTGCAGATGGAAAGGGTGCTAACACCTTCCCTTTCCATAACCTACCCCCCTTACTCAGAAAATTTCAATAAGGTCTTTTTCTGTTCTTTTCACCCTTTCCTTAAATTGCATAAAAGAAAAGTCAGTGCCGACTCTTGCTTATCGCAACATTTGCAAACACAAAACACAAAACTAGTATTAAATAGTCGGCTCTACCACCGTTTCACACCTGGGTAGGGTTGCTTCAAGACGAGTCCGTGTAAAATTGCATATGGAAATGAGAAGGAACCTGGGTAGGGTTACATCAGGATGAGTTAGTGTAAAACTGCATCTGGGAATGAGAAGGAACCTGGGTAGGGTTGCTTCATGATGAGTCAGTATTAAACTGCATCTGGAAATGAGAAGGAACCTGGGTAGGGTTGCTTCAGGATGAGTCCATGTAAAAATACATCTGAGAATGAGAAGGAACCTGGGTAGGGTTGCTTCATGATGAGTTTGTGTTAAACTGCATCTAGAAATATGAAGGAACCTGGGTAGGGTTGCTTCAGGATGAGTCCGTGTAAAACTACATCTGGGAATAAGAAGGAATTTGGGTAGGGTTGCTTCATGATGAGCCCGTGTTAAACTGCATCTGGAAATGTATGAGAAAGAACCTGGGTATGGTTACTTCATGATGAGTCCGTGTAAAACTTCATCTGGAAATGAGAAGGAACCTGGGTAGGGTTGTTTTAGGATGAGTCAGTGTAAAACTACATCTGGGAATGAGAAGGAACCTGGATAGGGTTGCTTCATGATGAGTCCGTGTTAAACTGTATATCAAAAATGTCTGAGAAGGAACCTGGGCATGGTTACTTCATGATGAGTCAGTGTAAAACTGCATCTGGGAATGAGAAGGAACCTGGGTAAGGTTGCTTCATGATGATACCATGTTAAACTGCATCTGGAAATGTCTGAGAAGGAACCTGGCTAGGGTTACTTCATGATGAGTCAGTTTAAAACTTCATCTGGAAATGTAGAGAAGGAACCTGGGTAGGGTTGCTTCATGATGAGTCAGTGTTAAACTGCATCTGGAAATGTTTGAGAAGGAACCTGGGTAGGGTTGCTTCAGGATGAGTCCGTGTAAAACTTCATCTGGAAATGTAGAGAAGGAACCTTGGTAGGATTTCTTCATGATGAGTCCGTGTTAAAATGCATCTGGAAATGTCTGAGAAGGAACCTTGGTAGGGTTGCTTCAGTTGGTCGTGTAGATAGTTGCCCTGGCTTATTTCAGGTATTGATCTTTAACTTTAGAAAGAAAGATGGTTTTCCTGGCTTGCTAAAAGTATTAATCTTTAATCTACTCATGTAGATAACTTTCTTGGCTTGTTACATGTATTAATCTACAATCGGTCGTCCACAAATAGTTGTCTTGTCTTGTTATAGGTATTAATCGGGAACTGTTGAAAATTGTTGACGATAGTTATCTGTTGATTGATCTTTCCTGAAAAGGTAAAGAGTTAGCTGTATGTAATGTCATGATGTATGAAATGTATGGCGTAATGATGTTCTCAAAATAAATGAGATTATGCTGTATGCATTTATCATGTATGTAAATATGATGCATGAAATGTTGTTTGAATGCAATTTTGTCTTGGAAAATAAATTCTTGACAAGTGCTGGGGAGTTTTGGGAAGCTGAATCCCAGAAGGCCGTTGGGGATGAAGAGTATGCACACCTTTCCAGACCTTTTTTTTAGAATGTTTCCGCTGGGGATTCTTGTTTTGTTGTTTGAGGAGAACTCCGCTGGGGGATGTTGACTTTGCTTGAGGAAAACTCTATGGAGAGTGTTGATTTCTGCTTGGGGAAAAGTGTTTAGGAGAATTAGTTGTCTGTTGCTCTACTGAGGAGTTATCTCTTGATTGAAGAAAAATGAAGTTAACAACTTGCTGGGGATAAAGAAGTTAACTGTTATCTGGTTTGGCTTCCAGGCTTTGCAGTAACCCACTGGGGATTGTAGAAGAGTCTACTGGGGAAGAGGGGTTATGGTCCCTTGATTTGTAGTAGTCGAAGAGGAAAACTCAAGTTGGGGAATCGATAGTTTGTTGGGGAAATAAAAACCGTTTCTAATCTGCTGGAGAAGTGTTTTCTTTTGGCAGAACTCCTCGAGGATTCTTGAGATCAACTCATTTGGGGAGAAGTTTTCAGAGATTGAAACTCTGGCTGGGGATCACCCTGTGAAAAGTACTTTGCGGGGGATTTGTCACTGCCCCTAGTAGAAAGTGTTTGTAGTATTGCCCTGAAATGTTTTCCTGACCGTATGTAACCCGTTGTTCGAAGTCACGTTCAATGCCCCAAGTGATTCAGATACAGACCCGTCCCTGGTTGCTCAACACTTCTTGAGATATTTCTTGGAATCTTGACTTGACTGCCCTAGATGTGCTAAACAATGATCATGTTGTGCCTCCTTGCTTATAGGAGATTTGTCATTGGAAGTGTCATCCTATTTGAAGTGGTTTTGTTCATTGAGAGAGTTTTTGTTTGCTGGATATTCATCGTGTGAATTTCTCCGCTGTCAAACAATTAGCCATATGCAAACAACCATATTCAAATAATGCAAAGATTATGCTTGTCTTGAAGTTTTGAAAATGCGTTTTAGCAGATAAAAGAATTTTTGTAAGAAAATTCAACTCGGGATTTAGAGTAAGCCTTATAGGAGTCACGATACCTTTTGTTACAATATGCTTTCGAAGTAACCCGTGCTTCAATTGGGACTTTGAAAGGTTGTATTATGGTCTGGTTCACGGTTTAAGAAACAAAGGATAAGGCTCAAAGTGTATTTGTACCTGCCTGTTCTTCGTGATGTTCTCCAGTTCTAAACTCAGTTAGTTGTGCGTTTTGAACTCCAATTGAGTCTGGATGACATTTTGGTGATAGTTTGGATAAGTTAAGTTTATCGGAAGGCAATCATTCTTGCAATGTTTTTCATTTTGTCGAGGATTTTTAGTGTCCTCTTTTTTGATTTACTATCCCTGATTTTTTTGCCTGACTGTTCTTGTTTTGAGATTACGGTCAATAGGATGCCCCACAATTTTCTTAAGTCTCCTTCGTAGGTTTTGACTTAGTGAGATTTTCTTTTGAGAGATAACGACTTCCTATTTGATAGGGAACCATCACTATTTTCTGATTCAGAAGGACGTTTTTGTTGTCATTCATTGTGTATGAAGTGAAAGCTTGCGACTGAACGCGCATTTGAATTAACTGAGAGACTACCCTGCCCCAGGTTTTGATTAAAGGTTTCAGTTTATGTAAAAAGGAAACTCCTACTTGTTTAGCTCGAAGGGGTTGACTAGGGATTATATTCTTTATGACTCCAGTGTTTAGGAATTGAAATAAATGCCTGTACATCGTCAGCAAGGTCTGTTCAAAAGCATATTGTATGAGATTATGGCATTGTTTTCGTCATCCTCCCTCTAAAGGTTTGCAACTTTTTGAAACAAGAGTTGAATATCATAAAGGGAGTAAAAAAATTTTAAATAGAGTAAAAATGAATGGATTAATTCAAGACAAACATATTTAATGCATTAATGAGAGTAACCAAAGTATGACATAAAGATAAGTGTTTAAGAAAACAAAGAAATTACAATTGAAAATTCGAATAAACAAAAATTTCTCCGTGTGAATTTGTCACTTCAGATGGTGTGCCTTTGAGGGGTGACAGAAGAACTCCAGTTGACCATCTTGTGCAAATTCCAATGCTCCTTCATTGATTAGGTCTTGAATCTTATTTTTCAACATCCAACAACTATCAGTATTGTGCCCTGGACTGTTGGAGTGATATGCACACCTTTCATTGGGATGGTAACTAGGAGCAGAAGTATTAGGATTCCGAGGAGGATCCTTCAATGTGACCAAATTCAGATTCAATAGGTGTAAAAAGACTTGCGACATCGGCATGTTGAGTTTGGCATATTGCCTATTGGATGCATCCCGCTTATGTCGATTACCATGTTGTTGTTGGCGAGGTTGTTATTAGGCTCGTGACGTGGCAGCAATTTGGAACAGTCTACTCTCCACCAAACCAACTTCTTGTTTCATCGGAGGCTGATTAATGACTCGATCCTCAATTCAAACTGTTTTCCCCATGTGGTTGCATTCGTATTGGTGAAGCTTGTTGACAAGGGTTCACAACTCTTCTTGTCCTTGAGCCAAGTTTTGGATAAGAGCTATCTGGCCCACCAGTTGTCCCATCATATGGACTTTCATTGTTGCCATTTCAGTTTGTAGCCGTTCCAATTGATCATCCTTGTTGTTCTCAGGATTCTTCATGGTCAGGCCCCTAATGAGGAGTGCTTTCACTTCTTCTTGTCCCTTGGACATGTTCAAGAACATTTCTTGAAGCTGAGAATTTTGAGTCTGAATTTCCTTGATAGTCTGTTCTAGAGCCATCTCTACTGAAATAAACAGTAAGCAGATGAGAGACCTATGTGGGGAAAGCCTGTCATGATATGATGCATGACATGTGGATGCATGCTTTCAAGGATCTCGTGGGGTAAACACAAGAAGATGTTAGAAGTTGAATTTTGATCAACAACTTTGATTGGAGAACTTTGTATCAGTGGATGTCCTTCCACAAGAATCAAGCTCACCATGTCAAGTGGGTCATAGCCCTCGACTCAAGTTACCGTGCTTTGGTCTTGACGGTGTTTGATTAGAGAATGAATCCTCTTGCCCCTTATTAGGCGTCTGGTTCAACATGACCCATGCATCATAGGCCCTTGAGATCCTTGAAATGGTTATTTGAAAATGCTATAGTATGATGTCATGATGTTATGTACAAGTATGCAAAGCAAGCAAGTTATTATGTACAAATAGTCATATACACACAAAGCAGACAAGTCGTTAGGTTTAGGCTTGCATGAAGTTTGATAGGTAAGTACCCTTTTGAAGTTTAGTTGGCTCAACCTGTCCTTGTAATAGTAACCTGGTTCTAGGGGATCTCAATATAACTGATATTTCTTCATCGGACATTGTTTCAGCGCATGTCTCTTTAATGGAGACTGAAATATTCTGAAAGTCCAATCTCAATGAGCGTAGCATCGAGTATCAACCAACTTCGGACTGAACCAAAGCCGACTATCTCACTACTTCCTAATGTAAAAGTGTTGTACCCCAAAATTTTCCCTCTCATTTATCAAATATTTTCTCACAAGATCTCTTTTAGTTCAAGATTGCATAAGGGTTGATCAACTCAAGACATCTCCTTAAGCACTGATGACTGACATTAGGGTTTGATATTGCACAAGGATAATTGAACTTTTAATGCCTTATATGACTTTCATGGATCATTATGGACACTCAAGATTACTCATGTCAAGTTTCAAGTCATGGATCACATTTTTTCTCAATCAATTGAGCAATTGACCTAAAATTCAGTTGTATTAGGGAAAAAGTCAACTATGATCAATTTACAGTCTAACTTCATAATTTTTGATCCATATCAACATTGTGAACTCATATATGTCATTTGATCAAGTTTGGACCACAATTCCTTAAGAAATTTGATCAGATCATCAAAAGGGCAAAATGGTCAAAATTAGGGTTTTGACTGAGAAAGGGCAATTTTTGATTTTTGACCTAGAAAATGGTTAATTGGTTTGAGACATGATCTCAAGGTTTAAATTTCATCATTTTGACCTAATGGCATAATTCAAAACATCCCTCAAGATCAATTGATTGATAGTTAATTTTCAGTTAACTAATCAAAAGTCAACTATACACTGAAAAGTCAAACTTTGACTTTTTGGTCAAAATCAAGTATCAAAGATCACAATTCATAAAAATATTTCAAAATATGAAACTTGTTCATCAAGAAATCAAAAAGTCAAGATTTCATTTTGAAAAGTCAAATTTCCAAACTTAGAAATTTTTCTAAGTGTTGAAAACTTCATATTTTTTCACAACTTTGAGCTAATTTTTCACCATGATGCAAGATGATTCAAAAGTAACTTTCAACATGAAAGTTTTAGATCTCCATGAGATCTAAAACATTTATTTACACAATTTCTCCTAGAATCGCTTGGAACTCAAGTTATTTATCCATGAAGTCATGGTCATGAAACTAAACACTTAGTGAAAATTTTGCCCTAGTTTAGGCAGGATTTTGACCTAACTTCATGGAAATTTTTCATATAGTTCCAAGGGGAATTTTTAAAAGTGATTAAAAATTGGTTGTAGAGCACATTACAAGATTTCTAAAATGTCCAAGAACTCCTTGAGATCATGTTTAAGCAAGGAGAATCGAAGGCATGAAGTTGGCATTTCATTCTTGAATTATAGGTCATTTTCATGATGAACAAGAATGCAATTTCAATGTTAGGCTGCATAATCTTGCTTTGCAGGCCTTCTAACTTGTGTATCTATCCATCATTAATGGATTACACAAACTTTTGAGCTATAATCCAAGTGGTTTAAGCTTTATCCAATTCACATTGCCATTTTGGAAAGAAAGTGAAGAATAGCATTCTTGAAAAGCAAGCTTTATGCACAAAGTCAATTCTTGAGCGTCTAACTTGTTCCCTCTCATCACACTCCATCTACAAAGTCAGAACCAAGTGTGTTTAAAGAATAACCTTTTTATCTTAGCAAGTACACAAGGCTTTGAAACTTGGATTTCTCAAAAATCACATGTTATGCTTAAACTTATGATTTTGAATTCTGATAAACAACAAGCTTCCAAACTTGTTGCTTATAAATAGAGGCACTACTTGTGAGCTAGAACACGAGCTTAAGCACCCTGAAACACAACAAAACTCCCTCAAGCCAGAAATTGCCAAAAAACTCCATTGTTGCACAGTTTCTGACCTTGGACTTGTAACTCATATTTCCCTCGTGCGTTCTTTGGCCTTTTAGTTCCTAAAGCTTCCTTACATCAAATCCAACTCATCCCTGTCCCTGTTACACGACTGTAACTTCATTTCCATCATCCTCCATAACCAAAAACAGAGCACTGCACATTGACTTCTCCAAGCCATTTCAACCACTCTCAACTCAAGCTAAGCATTGCATTAGCTTCTTGGGAACCCGAGGAAGCTAACCTGATCATCACAACTCCTTGAAAGCAGCTCAAACTCATTTCACAATTTCCAGTTTTGAGGTATATTTATTGAACTTCTATCTTCTCATTTAGGCATTGTTAGGCTTGTATTTGTGAAGATAAAATGTAGACATCATTGCCCTTAAGTTGTACATGTCCATAGATTTTATTTATATTGATTGAGCTAGGAGAATTTTAGGATTGAACATCTGAAAATAATTAGGTCAGAATTTAGTACTTTCAAAAACTCTCATTCCTTATTGATTTATAACTTATGATATTTGTATGGTTGGATTCGTACGGAAAAATGGAGCAACTTTCATGTTTGCATATTTCATTTTTATTGAGAAATGGTGAAGTTACAGATGATCTAGCTGGAGGTTGAAGATGAAGTTCCATATTCAGGACTTGTTTTGTATTATGTATTTATCAGTTTAGTTAAGTTAACGGATGTACAACTACCCCAGTGGCAAAGGTAGCGCGCGTATGTATGGAGGGTCATGGGTTCAACACCCAGCGCTACCTTTTGAACAATTTTTAAATATTTTCACTCTTTTTTTTTTGAAGGCAGGCGTTGGGCTCCCTTTATTGGGCCTAATATTTTTGCTTATTTCATACTCCCTGTTTCACTTTCTAACCTCCCTGACTTTATTTTATTTTATTTTATTTTCATCTTTTATTATAATTATTAATATTATTAGTATTATTATTATTTTTATTAATAAGAAATACAAAAATATTTATATTTCATTATTTATATTTATTTAGTTTATTTTTCTTCATAAAACTAAAAGAACAAAAAAAAGTCCCTTTAATAAATTAATTTCCCTTTTTTAAATACTTAGATAATTAGTCTTAATTACTATTATATTATTTTCTTGTAAATAAAAATCAATTTAGAACTTAGGACTTTTATTTAATTAATTTTTTTTACTAATTTAATCAAATTCACAAAAAAACCTAAAATTTTTGTTTCTCTTTAAATTAATTAATTTTACTAACTTAATCTTAATTTTTTAAGTTTTAGTTATTTATTTTATTTTAGTTAACTAGGTCAAAAACCTTTTCATGAAAACCAAACACAAATCACATTTCTTTTTAAATTTATATTCTCGCATTTTTATTCATTTTTTGTACAATACTCAATATGGTTGTAATAATCATTTAGATTTTAATTTTTTGCAATTCCCCATTTATAAATTTGTATACCCCCTCCCCAAATGATGTAATAGCTTAGTATTTTTATTTTCCGCAATTTATCGCTTTATATACAAATGCTAGTAATTAGGGTTTGTATGGAAAGATTAAAATCAATGCTTAGAAAACCCTAATTCAAAGACAAAATCAAGCATGTAAACCAATACACTTGCACCCATACACCCTTAGGGTAAATCCACTTTGTTGCCTTATAAAATTGCCATATTATGCATGTGAGGTGTCTTAGTAAAAACAAATCAAAATACAAGATCATAGTCCCTCGATGATGCTATCAAAGTTGCCTTTCAAAATTGATCTTAGTCCCTAAAGAAAATGCTAAGATATCTTACAACATTGCTAATCATGGCTATACGATGACCCTTTCCCGTCCCTTTTACATCCAAAGATATGGTTACTTACCAAATCAATGGTAAGATAACAATGTCAAAGGAAAGAGGAAATAAACATGAAAGATTTTTGAGTAGGTAGATTGTTCCTAGTTGCTTGATCAATTTCAAAACCAAAAACATCCTTGCTATTTTCAAAACAAACACTCACATTTTCAAAACACCTTTCAAACTTGAAAATATTTTCAAAGGATCAACACATTTGTATACATTCTTACAAACGAGAATCATTACAAAGTTTGCCTAAATGATGACGCATTTTCAAAATACTTTCAAAAAACCACACAAAGCAAATTTTCAAACAAAAGCAAGTGATCTAGCAAGTTACTAAGAGCCCGTAGATAACTACGGATCAAAATGGTGCTAATACCTTCCCTTTTCTTAATCTACCCCCCGAACTCAAGAAAATATCTCAAAGGTCTTTCCTGTTCTTTTCAGCCTTTCCTTTTGGATAAAAGAAAAGTCGGTGACGACTCTTGCTAAACCGCAACAATTGCGATAAAACGCAAAACAACCAAGTCAGTTCTCCCACCGCATTACAGAACTGGCGACTCTGCTGGGGATTTTATTTTAAAAGTGAGGTTACCTTAGGGCTAGATCACATTTACTTGCTTTCATTGTTTGACTTGTATGCTTTACATTAGGGTTCCTTGTTTGGGCTTACTAAGGATCCTACGCCCGGATTTAGGGCACCTTTTTTAGGTAAGTATCAATAAACTGTGAGGGAACTGTGCAGGGTATACTGACACGGTTGAAATAGTAGCTATATTGATGCGATACTTTGGTGTGTACCTGTAGCCCTTGAGTAATCAAGGATAATACGGGGCCGCTGTGTGGTATCATAAAGCGTCAATTGACCTTAGCACCTTAATTGACCAACTTGGCTTTTAGGATGTAGTGAGATAGCCGTCTTTGGTGTAAACCCAAAGTCAGTTGATACTCGATGCTACACTCATTGAGGTTTGACCCTTGAGTTTTGTTTAGTGGCAAGTCAGTTGTCCATTGGAACGAGATTTGGGGGAAAGATCGGTGATATTGAGATCCCTTAGAACCCGGTTACTATATTTAGGACAGGTTGAGCCAACCCAACTTCCAAAGGGTATCACCTTAAAATCCATGTAAGCCTTAAACCTAAGGTCTCTGTGTGATTTGCTTGTGCTTTCTATATCTACTATATCTGAGCATAATCATGACATTATAACATAGCATGTCATACTAACCATTTTAAGGATTCTTAGGGTTTATTTTTGTCTTGTTTTGTAGGACATGGCTCTCGCCCGTAGATTCACTATCCAAGTCAGTCTGGTAAAAGTACTTCCTCAGCTCAAGGATTTGGTATCAAGGGTTCCCAAAAGCTCCCCATTCACCAAAAGACATGGACGACTTCTAATCTTGGTCACTTCAAACCCTGATGAAGAAATGTTAAAAATACTCATTCAATTCTTTGACCCTCTACATCACTGCTTCACTTTTCCCGATTACCAGTTAGTGCCTACTATGGAGGAGTTTTCTCCGCTGTTCGGGGTGCCTATCCTTAATGAGGTACCTTTCAATGGTATGGAAAGAGACCCTAAACCTGAAGATATTGCCAAATCTCTATCCTTACAACAGCCTGACGTAGTAGCAAATTGGGAAACCCAGAGAGGTGTCAAGGTTTTTTTGGCTAAGTTCTTGTTCGAGAAAGCTCATCATTTCTGGGATACCTTGGACTTACAAGCTTTTTAGGAGGTGTTATACCTTCTCATCTATGGGTTGGTACTATTTCCTAATCCGGACCAGTTCATAGACGTGATTGGGGTTAAAGTTTTCTTGTCACGCAATCCGGTACCTACTCTGCTTAGAGATATCCTACATTCGTTCCATACTCGCACTGTAAAAAGAAGAGGAACCCTTCTGTGTTGCACACCTATTTTGGATAGGTGGTTTATTTCGCACCTACCCCGATCCGTCTTGAAGAATGAACAGGGATTGAGAAAGTCTAAAAGGCTTATGACTCTTACACATTCATGCATTCATTGGTGTCCCCGATTTTCGGAGGATGTTATCATCATTAATCAATGTGGAGAATTCCCTAATGTCCCTCTTCTAGGCATTAGGGGAGGAATCACTTACAATCCTTGTTTGGAACTACGACAATTTGGACATGCAAGAAGGGATGGTCCTCATGATGCAATTATTCAAGAAATCATCTTCGACTACAAGAATGATGCTCAGGATTACCGCAAAAGGTTCATGCAAGCTTGGGGCATGGTAAATAGAGTTGATAGCAAGACACTGGGGCACAAGAATTCCATCCCTCTTGAGCCTTATCTCAAATGGGTACGAGCTCGTGCTCAAAGTCTTATAATTCCTTACCCCTCTATTCTTCCAGTTATCATAGAGCCTGTTGTGGAAGGAGATGTCCCATACACTATCTTTCATCCCAACATGCCCACTTCTCTCGAAGACTTGCAAAGGGATTGGATACAGCTTAAAGGGGAGCGAGAAACTTTCGAGGCCCAATTCTACGCCAGCGAGAAAAAGGTTTTAGAGCTCACCAGGCAGCTTCATGAAGAGCGGAGCCTGAACGCCTACATCGCACCAAAGAGGATGCGTTCAAATTTTTTGTCTTAGAATTTTGTATTTTTATTTCTTTTCATTGTAAGCCCAAAGAGGCATGATGTACTCAAACTTTGATTTATTAATATAACATGTGTTCCTTTTTGGTCTAAAGAAAACTTAAATATCTAATTTCCTTGAAATCATTGCATATGCATCTCCATTCATCATCACATAAATAGGTTTCTTATCACATGTCTCCTTATCTTTCTACTGTTTATTTCAGTAAGATGGATCTTGAGCAGACAATAAAAGATCTCTAGGCGCAGAATGCTCAGTTTCAATAAATGTTATTGACTTTGGCAAAAGGGCAAGAGGATTTGAAAACTTTGCTGATCGAAGAAAATAAGAAGAAAATAAAGAAATCAACCGGTGTTTTGAATCTAGGAAGAAGGTTCCACGGGCCAGCCAGACGGACCCTTGACTTTGCAACATCATCAGGTGAAAAGGATAATCAAGAAGGGGAAAACAAGGAAGTGATTGCCCATCCATAATCTAAAGAGGAAGAAGACGATGATTACTCTGAAGAGCAGTATCCTCTAGATGACGAAAAATACAAACATCTGGAAGAACGTATAAGTGAAATGGAGATTTAGAAAGTGCCTTGCCTGGACTTTGAAGAGCTGGGTTTGGTGTCTGGAATTGTTATTCCACCAAAGTTCAAGGCACCAGTGTTTGCTAAGTACGATGGGGTTTCGTGTCCCAAGATGCACCTCTGATCTTATGTGAGGAAGATACAGCCTCACACTGCTGACACAGATTTGTGGGTCCATTTCTTTCAGGATAGTCTATTCGGTACTCAGCTAGATTGGTTCTATCAACTGGAGAGGGCCAATATCCATAATTGGGAAAACCTTGCCGCTTCTTTTTATAAACAGTATCAGTACAATGCAGAGCTTGCTCCCACCCGTACTCAACTTCAGAGTATGGCTATGGGTTCAAGCAAAGGTTTCAAAGACTACGCTCAGAATTGGAGAGACTTAGCAGGAAGAGTCCAGCCTCCCCTATCTGAAAGAGAGCTAGTAGACATGTTTCTGGGTACCCTTTCCGGTCCTTTCTTTAATCATCTAATTGGAAGCTCCTCCGCAGGCTTCACTGAATTAATCTTGACCGGGGAAAGAGTGGAAGCTGGGATTAAGAGTGGGAAGATCCAAAAAGACGCATCCTCCATTGCCGTGAGAAAACCATTTATTAGGAAGAAAGACGTTGGTGCTGTATACCCTCAAAGGAATCAGGACAGAACTGAACTCCGTCCAATGGTAGGGGCTGTCATGATCCCTAAGCCTGCGCCTACTCAACAAAGGAGCAACCAACCTAGAATGGAAAGACCAGTAAGACAATTTACCCGGATAAATATGATGCTATCTCAAGTCCTGCCACATTTGTTGAGATCTAATCTAGTAACTTTGAAGGAAGCCCCGAAGAATCTAAACACCACCTCTCCTCATTACCACCCTAATGCTCGCTGTGCTTATCATTCGGAAAGTTCAGGCCATGATACCAACAACTGCTGGGATTTGGAAAAACAAGGTGCAAGACCTTATCGAGGAAAAAGAAATTGAATTTGATGCTCCTGAGATCCCAAATGGTATCACTGCTCCTATGCCCAAGCACAATCGTGATATTAACGTTGTTGAAGACTATATGTTTGTTACTATTATTAATGAACTTGTTACTCCTCTCCTGACCATCAAGAGGAACCTGTTGAAGGTCGGTTTATTTCCGGGTTATGGCCAAGACTGCCACCTCTGTTTATCCCTACCAACTGGTTGTCATTTTTTGAAAGTAGGTGTCCAGCGCCTCATGGATGACAAAGAGATTTTGTTTGAAAAGACTCCCGTTCCAACCATTTCTTACAAATATGTTTCAATAGTAACCATTTCTGCCAATCCTTCCAGGGTCTCCACCAAAAGACCCATTAGGATTACATCTGTTCCTAAGGTGACTCCATTGATAATTACTATGCCGGGGCCGATCCCGTACTCCTCAGATAAAACTGTCCCAGAGAACTATGGGGGTGACGTCTACTATCACGGCGTCGAGCAGGATTGGCTGGCTGATAAAGACTCGATTTTCGAAAAGGCTGACCCCGACATCGGCAACATTGCGGGAACCAACAAAATAACCTGAAGTGGAATGGTATTCTCCCCCGAGATTGCTCCTCCGAAAACTGTTACCGGTCCTGTGATCATCCCCGCTTTTGTTCCTGTTGACACTACTACTACAGTCCATATGGTTACCCCTACTGACACCCCTACCACCGAGTCGACCGAGACTCGGGGAAAAGGCATTTTGGTTGAGCCTGTCCAGATGAAGGCGCAATCAGTATCTATCCCAGAAGCCTCCAAGAAGGAGATAAAATAAATTCTGAAAATTATAAAGAGAAGCGACTACAACATGGTCGAACAACTAGGGCAGACTCCGTCAAAGATTTCTATGCTAGATTTACCGTTGTGCTCCGAGGCTCATGCGAAGGCCTTGGTGAAATTTCTTAAAACTGCCCACGTGCCACAAGAAACTTCTGCTGACCAATTCCAAGACTGTGTGGCCAGCTTGACCGCGGATAACAGTTTAGGCTTTTCTGATGCTGACCTGAGACTTAGAGGGAGGAAACACAACGAGGCATTGCATTTTTCTGTCGAATGCAGGGGCACAACTTTGGCCCATGTCCTGGTTGATACTGGTTCATCTTTGAATGTGCTACCTAAGAAAGCTTTGGATAGACTCGATTGTGAAGGTTTGACCTTAAAACCCAGCAACATATTGGTAAGGGCCTTCGACGGTTCAAAGAGAATGGTGCATGGGGAGGTGGACATCCCCATAAAGTTGGAACTCAAATCTTTGACTCAACTTTCTATGTAATGGATATTCGCCCTTCCTATTCCTGTTTGTTGGGCCGACCTTGGATTCATGACGCTGGTGCCATCACCTCTACATTACATCAGATGCTGAATTACCCAACCAAAGGGAAAATCATCACTGTCCATGGAGAAGAGGAATATATGGTCAGTCACTTGAACTCCTTCATATACGTGGAAATGGATGGTGAATTCATTGAAACTCCGTGTCAGCATTTCGAGGAAGTCCCACAAACAGTGGCAGCAACCAAGACTGTTTCCCAAGTCCCAAAGATTACAAGGCCTCCGCTAAAGATGTCTTCTCTGAAAGATGCCAAAGAAGTAGTCGAAGAAGATGGGTGTACTATTTGGGGCCAGCTCCCAGACATTCCCTACAAGTCTGACAAATTTGGTTTGGGTTTCACTTCAGGAGCCCAGAAAGCTGTTCGTTGTGCTCGTGCAGGGGGACCACCTTTGAAGATCAACAACCATGGAGTCAACTTAGTGGAGGATAGTGATGACAGTTGCGACCTGGAGGAATGGATTTTCCCAACTATCAATGGAGGACTCACCAACTGGGAAGACAAAGATTTTGTCCCAATTACTTTTATCCAACAGTAATTGTCTTTAAATTTTTGTCGGACTTGTAATAATTAAACAATTCAGACTTTTAAAACCTTGTGTCTTACCCGAGGCACAACAGTTCATTTGTAAGGGTTGTTACTTCATTTTTATATGTCATCAACGAATCATGGACGTTTTTGCATACAAACTTTACGCTCTTTGTTTTTCTTTTTCTACATTTTTGTTTTTTAATAATAGCTATTCTCTTACACACACTCACATATCAAAATACAGATTTACATCCACTCAGGATCCCATGGGTAACGATTATGCTATGGTCTATTGTGACTTTGAAAATCTAATCTACCAAGCCGAAGACGAAGGTGAGGAATATTGTGAAGTTCCAGTGAAACTAGCCAGGTTACTACAATAGGAAGAAAGGACCATACAGCCCCACGAAGAATCAGTGGACACAGTTAACTTAGGTACCAAAGAGGACAAGAAAGAAGTCAAGGTAGGAGCCAATATGGAACCCAGTGTCAAGAAGCGTTTAACTCACTTACTACATGACTATGTTAAGGTCTTTTCTTGGTCATACAAAGACATGCCAGGACTCGACGCTGATATCGTGGTCTATCGTCTGCCGACAAAAGAAGACTTCCCTCCGATAAAACAGAAATTCCGTCGCATGTGGCTAGACATGTCAGAGAAGATCAAGATTAAAGTCATGAAGCAATTCAACACCGGATTCTTAGCCGTCACCTCCTATCCATAATGGGTCTCCAATGTTGTTCTAGTGCCTAAAAAGGACGGCAAAGTACGGATGTGTGTGGATTACCGAGATTTGAATAGGGCAAGCCCTAAGGATGATTTCCCACTTCCCCATATTGATATTTTTATTGACAATACCGCACAACATAAAGTGTTCTCATTTATGGATGGTTTCTCAGGCTACAATCAAATCAAAGTGGCACCCGAGGACATGGAGAAAACGACCTTCGTCATACAGTGGGACACTTTCTGTTACAAGGTTATGCCATTCGGGTTGAAGAACGCTGGGGCAACCTATCAGCGTGCCATGGTAGCTCTATTTTACGACATGATCCATCACGAAATAGAGGTCTATGTGGACGACATGATAGCCAGATCTCAAACTGAAGAGGAACATCTTGACCATTTGCAGAAACTGTTTGAAAGGCTAAAGAAATACAAGCTAAGTTTGAACCCGAATAAATGCACATTTGGGGTGAGGTCCGGTAAACTCCTAGGCTTCATTGTCAGCAGTAAAGGTATCAAAGTGGACCCTGCCAAGGTAAAAGCAATACAAGAAATGCCTGCTCCTCACACCGAGAAGGAAGTCAGAGGATTCTTAGGACGACTTAATTACATCTCCAGATTCATTTCTCACCTAACCGCTACTTGTGAACCAATCTTCAAATTACTGAAGAAAGATCAAGTAGTCAAATGGAATGATGGATGCCAAGCTGCTTTCGACAAGATCAAGGAGTACCTACAAGAGCCTCCTGTTTTGATGCCACCAGTCGAGGGAAGACCTTTGATCATGTATCTAACTGTTTTGGAAAATTCAATGGGGTGTGTGCTGGGGAAGCATGACGAGTCTGGCCAAAAAGAGCATGCTATTTACCGCCAGAGCAAAAAGTTTACCGACTGTGAAACAAGATATTCACTGCTCGAGAAAACTTCCTGTGCTCTGGCATGGGCTGCTCGCCGGCTAAGACAGTATATGCTGACCCATACTACTTTATTAATATCCAAGATGGATCCAATTAAATACATATTCGAGAAGCCTGCCCTCTCTAGGAGAATAGCAAGATGGCAGATGATCCTGACTGAATACGACATTCAGTACACTACCCAAAAAGCAATAAAGGGCAGTGTGCTAGCCGATCACCTTTCTCATCAGGTTGTGGATGACTATCAGTCCATGAAATTCGAATTCCCAGATGAAGATATCATGACGGTAAACGACTGTGAAGAACTCAGACCATATGACGGACCTGAACAAGGATCCCGAAAGACCTTGGTTTTCGACGGAGCCTCCAACGCACTCGGTAATAACATGGCCGAATACGAAGCGTGTATTTTTGGTCTCAAAGCTTCCATAGATTTGGGAATCAAGTCCTTAAGTGTATTTGGAGATTCAACCTTAGTCATCAGTTAGATCAAAGGAGAATGGGACACGAAGCACCCTAACCTCATCCCCTACAAATAACATGTGTTGACATTAATCCCACATTTCGAGGAAATTACCTTTGAGCACTTTCCACGAGAGGAAAATCAACTAGTGGACGCGCTAGCCACTATGTCATCCATGTTTAAACTCAAGTGGGGTAACGAGGCTCCCCAGATCACCATTGAGCGGATGGACGAACCAACTTACTGTCACGAGATCAATACTGAAGAAGTAGTGGACCAGCCTTGGTTCCATGAAGTTAAGAGGTATCTCGAGGCTCAAGAGTATCCTAAAGGAGCTTCAGTCAATGATAAGAAGTTTTTGAGAAGATTCTATGCTAAGTTCTTCCTTAGTAATGGAATTATCTATAAATGCAACCACGACTCTGTTTTGCTTCGTTGCGTAGACAAGGTTGAGGCAGAAAAGATTATGGCTGATCTAAATGAAGGCACTTTTGGCACCCATTCCAGTGGGCATACGGTGGATAAAAAGATCCTACGAGCGGGGTACTACTGGTCTACCAAGGAAGCATATTGCCACCAGCATTCACGAACCTGCCACAAGTGTCAGATCTATGCTGAAAAAGTGCATGTGCCTCCAGTGCCTCTAAACGTCTTTACTACTCCCTGTACATTTGCAATGTGGGGCATCGATATGATTGGAGAAATCAATCCTACAACTTCTAATGGACACCGCTTCATCTTGGTGGCCATTTACTTTTTCACAAAGTGGGTTGATGCAGCTTCTTTCGCTTCCGTTAACAAGAATGTTGTGGACCGATTCATCAAACAGAATCTCATGTGACGGTACAGTATCCCAGAGAGAATCATTACAGACAATGGGTACGAATCTCAACAATACTATGATCACTGCACTACACGCACAATTCAAGATCCAGCACCATAATTCTTCCCCTTACCGGCCAAAGATGAATGGCACTATCGAAGCCGCAAATAAGAACATCAAGAAGATCATACAGAAAATGACGGTAACATACAAGGACTGGCATGAGATGCTACTATTCGCTCTCCAAGGTTACCGTGCCACGACGCGCACATCAACAGGGGAAACTCCCTTCTCCTTGGTATACGGCATGGAAGCTGTTCTACCAATCGAAGTACAAATACCTTCTCTAAGAATCATAAATAACGCAGGGCTGAATGAAGACGATTGGATCCAAACTCGAGTTGACTAGTTTAAGCTAATTGATGAGAAGAGGCTTACGACTGTCTGTCACGGCCAGATGTACCAAAAACGTATAACCAAAGCTTTTAACAAAAAGGTCACACGTCAGGTATATCAGGTTGGTGACTTGGTAATCAAGTGTATCATATTACGACAAGGTGATCCCAGGGGAAAATGGACTCCTTCATACGAAAGACCATTTGTGATCAAAAGCATATTCTCTGGTGGAGCAATGATCTTAACCACTATGGATGGTGACGACCTTCCACACCCTATGAACGCGTAAATAGTCAAAAGATACTACGCATACGAGACCCGTTAGGTTGACACACCTAGGAAAAATAAGGGCATCTCGGCGAACCACAAAGGTTCGGGCAAAAATTAGGGATAAAATATAAAAAAATATGTACACCCGACAAGCTGAAAACCCAAAAGGGCGGCTTGGGCAAAAAGGGGTATCCCGGTGGACTGAAAACCCGAAAGGGCGGTCCAGGAAAAAGTTAGGGAATTAAAGCGTATGACTATGTCCCATTGGATCACCTTACAGACAACCTTTAGCCTCGACTGACAAACTCAACGGTTATAATCAATCCAATCAACTTCGGACAAGGTAGCAAGTGGATAAAACGCTCAGAGACACGAAGGCTATAGTAGAGTGGAAACCCCATGGGATTATTTCACATAGCTATCTTTTCTTTGTATCAAATTTTCATTTTCTACGATGACATTCTCTTACTAGAATGCTCGTCTAATTGTACAAAAAATACTTATTCAAGTTAATACAAATATATCCCTTTGAAAGTGCAAAACTATCTATTTTCTTTATTTCTGTGTTTTATTTACAAAAAAGTCCAATGATTTATTTTTGAACATATGCATTTGAACATAACTACTGTTTACAAATGAACAAAAAAGAGGAACCGAAAATAAAAAGACAATCACTAATGGCTCTAAGAAATATGATAATATCCTTAGACTATTCCATAAAATCCTCCGCAGATACTTTTTCGACAAGAGCGGAAAATGGGACATCCCACTATAAGATCACTATCATATCTCCAGTATGCACATCCCAGATAGAACAAAACTTCCAGTTACCGCTCCGAAGATGAATGGCGCTGTCGAAGCCGCAAATAAGAACACCAAGAAGATCATACAGAAAATGACGGTAACATACAAGGACTGGCATGAGATGCTACTATTTTCTCTCCAAGGTTACTGTACCACAAAGCGCACATCAACAGGGGCAACTCCCTTCTCCTTGGTATACGACATGGAGCTGTTCTACCAATCGAAGTACAAATACCTTCTCTAAGAATCATAAAGAATGCAGGTCTGAATGAAGACGATTGGATCCATAATTGACTTGACCAGTTGAACCTAATTGATGAGAAGAGGCTTACGGTTGTCTGTCACGACCAGATGTACCAAAAACGTATGATCAAAGCTTTTAACAAAAAGGTCAGACATCAGGTATATCAGGTTGGTGACTTGGTAATCAAGCGTATCATATTGCCACAAGGTGATCCTAGGGGCAAATGGAATCCTACATACGAAGGACCATTTGTGATCAAAAGCACATTCTCTAGTGGAGCAATGATCTTAACCACTATGGATGGTGACGACCTTCCACACCCTGTGAACACGAACATAGTCAAAAGATACTACGCATAAGAGACCCGTTAGGTTGACACACCTAGGAAAAACAAGGGAATCTCGACGAACCACAAAGGTTCGGGCAAAAATTAGGGATAAAATACAAAAAAATTTGTACATCCGACAAGCTGAAAACCCAAAAGGGAAGCTTGGGCAAAAAGGGGTATCCCGGTGGACTGAAAACCCGAAAGGGCGGTCCAGGAAAAAGTTAGGGAAATAAAGCGTATGACTATGTCCTGTTGGATCACCTTATAGACAACCTTTAGCCTCGATTGACAAACTCAACGGTTCTAATCAATCCAATCAGCTTCGGACAAGGCAGTAAGTGGACAAAACACTCAGAAACACGAAGTCTAGAGCAGAATGGGAACCCCATGGGATTATTTCACATAGCTATCTTTTCTTTGTATCAAATTTTCATTTTTCTATGTTGACATTCTCTTACTAGAATGCTCGTCTAATTGTAGAAAAAATACTTATTCAAGTTAATACAAAGATATCCCTTTGAAAGTGCAAAACTATCTATTTTCTTTATTTCTGTGTTTTATTTACAAAAACGTCCAATGATTTATTTTTGAACATATGCATTTGAATGTAACTATTGTTTACAAATGAACAAAAAAGAGGAACAGAAAATAGAAAGACAATCACTAATGGCTCTAAGAAATAGGATAATATCCTTAGACTATTCCATAAAATCCCCCGCAGATACTTTTTCGACAAGAGTGGAAAATGGGACATCCCATAAAAGATCGCTATCATATCTCCAATATGCACATCCTAGACAGAACAAAACTTCCAGTTACCGCTCCTATGATTCCCCAGTGAAAGTCGCCCAGTTTCTCAGGATTCCCCAACAGGATTTCATGAGGTCTACAAGCAATACACGATGTTTCCCTTACACAACAAAGTTTACTTCTCTAACAATTGGAAACTCATCAACGCTTCAAAACATGAAGACTTGCACTTCTCATTCTCAGCAATGCTCAGGGATTTATTTTCCCTGACTCTAGCAACACTGCGGCATAACAATTAATGTGTCCATACATTGCATCCATACGTCATAACACTAACAACACAAATATATACGACACAATCTCATTTATTTTGAGAACATCGTTGCACCTTGCATTTCATACATGATGACATTTCATACAACTAACCTTTCATCTTTTTCAGGAAAGATCAATCAACAAAGAATTATCGTCAAATTTTCAACAAGTCAATTACAGATCAATTCCCTAGAAAGGACTGGTCAACCATCTACATAAAAGATATTTCTTTCAGACCCCTGCCGATTCAGTTTAAATCTCTCAACCGTTTATTCTGATTCTTTCTTGCAGACGTTTTCTCTGGTTCAGATAAATCTCGCAATGATTTGTTCCGATTCTTATCCAGATCCCTTCCGATTCAGTTTAAATCTCCCAACGATTTATTCTGCTTCTTTTCCGCAGACGTATTCTCTGGTTCAGATAAACCTCTCAATGACTTGTTCTGATTCTTCTCCAAATCCCTGCTGATTCAGTTTAAATCTCTCAATGGTTTATTCTGATTCTTTCCTGCAAACGTATTCTTCGGTTCAGATAAATCTCCCAACGGTTTATTCTGATTCTTCTCTAGATCCATATCGGTTCAACTTAAATCCCTCAAACGGTTTATTCTGATTCTTTCCCGCAGATGTCTTCTCTGGTTCAGATAAATATCTCAACGATTTATTTTGATTCTTCTCCAGATCCCTGTCGGGATCAGATAAATCTCTCAACGGTTTATTCTGATTCTTTCCCGCAGACACTTTCTATGGTTCAGATAAATCACTAAAAGATTTACTCTGATTCTTTCTAGTTAAAGAATATTCAAGATCGCTTTTGGTTCAGTTTAAACCCCTCAACGGTTTATCCTGCTACTTTCCAAATGAACACTTCGGGTTCAGATAAATCTCTCAGCGGTTTATTCAGATTCTTTCCCGCAGACGCTTTCTCTGGTTCAGATAAATCACTCAAAGATTTACTCTGATTCCTTCCAATTAAAGAACATTCAAGATCTCTTTTGGTTTAGTTTAAACCCCTCAACGGTTTATCCTGATACTTTCCAAAGGAACACTTTGGGTTCAGATAAATCTCTCAACGGTTTACTTTTATTCTTTCCCACATACGCTTTCTCTGGTTCAGACAAATCACTATAAAATTTACTCAGATTCTTTCTAGTTAAAGAATATTCAAGATCTCTTTTGGTCCAGTTTAAACCCCTCAAAGGTTTATCCTGATACTTTCCAAAGGAACACTTCTGGTTCAGATAAACCGCTCCAAGATTTATTTTGATTCTTCCTAGTCAAGCAACATACAAGACTTCTCCTGGTTCAGATAAATCGCTCCAAAGATTTATTCTGATTCTTTTCCAGTTGAAATCAAATTCAGACTTAGTCCATTTTTCTATCAACAGTCATCTTTGAATGGCATCTACAAGCCTGTCTCCAGCAAATCTCCACCATCCCTCCAAATGGCATCTATAAGCCCATTCACAATCCATCTTTGAGTGCAAATTTCTGGGCACTCTAGTGTCCAATCATCTTCCACCTTCAAGTCACGAATGGCAGATCCGCCAATCTAAATCTCCAGGTTTAAGAAGATTGAACATGGGCAACTATTGTATCCAAAATTTTCCCTCTCATTTATCAAATATTTTCTCACAAGATCTCCTTTGGTTCAAGATTGCACAAGGGTTGATCAGCTCAAGACATCTCCTTAAGCACTGATGACTGAAATTAGGGTTTGAGATTGCACAAGGATAGTTGAACTTTTAATGCCTAATATGACTTTCATGGATCATCATGGACCCTCAATATTACTCATGTCAAGTTTCAAGTCATGGATCACATTTTTGCTCAGTCAATTGAGCAGTTGACCTAAAAATCAACTGTATTAGGGAAAAAGTCAACTGTGGTCAATTTACAGCCTGACTTCATAATTCTTGATCCATATCAACATTGTGAACTCCTAAATTTAATTTGATCAAGTTTGGACCACAATTCTTTAAGAAATTTAATCAGATCATCAAAAGGGCAAAATGGTCAAAATTAGGGTTTTGACTAAGAAAGGGAAATTTCTGATTTTTGACATAGAAAATGGTAAATTGGTTTGAGAAATGATCTCAAGGTTTCAATTTCATAATTTTGAACTAATGGCATGACTCAAAACATCCCTCAAGATCAATTGATTGATAGTTGATTTTAAGTCAACTAATCAAAAGTCAACTGTACACTGAAAAGTCAAACTTTGACTTTTTGGTCAAAATCAAGTATCAAAGATCACAGTTCATCAAAACATGTCAAAATATGAAACTTGTTCATCAAGAAATCAAAAAGTCAAGATTTCATTTTGAAAATTCACAGTTCCCAAACTTAAATTTTTTTCTAAGTGTTGAAAACATCATATTTTTTCACAACTTTGAGCCAATTTTTCACCATGATGCAAGATGATTCAAAAGAAACTTTCAACATGAAAGTTGTAGATATCCATGAGATCTAAAACATTTATTTACAAAACTCATCCTAGAAATTCTTGGATCTCAAGTTATTAATCCATGAAGTCATGGTCATGAAACTAAACACTTAGTGAAAATTTTGCCCTAGTTTAGGCAGGATTTTGACCTAATTTCATGGCAATTTTTCATATAGTTCCTAGGGGAATTTTCAAAAGTGATTCAAAGAGGTGTTGTAGAGCACATTACAAGATTTCTAAAATGTCCCAAAACTCCTTGAGATCATGTTTGATCAAGGAGAATCGAAGGCATGAAGTTGACATTTCATTCTTGAATTATAGGTAATTTTCATGATGAACAAGAATGCAATTTCAATGTTAGGCTGCATAATCTTGCTTTGTAGGGCTTCTAGCTTGTGTATATATCCATCATTAATGGATTACACAAACTTTTGAGCTATAATCCAAGTGGTTTAAGCTTTATCCAATTCACATTGCCATTTTGGGAAGAAAGTGAAAAATACCATTCTTCAAAAGCAAGCTTTATGCACAAAGTGAATTCTTGAGCCTCTAACTTGTTCCCTCTGATCAAACTCCATCTACAAAGTCAGAAGCAAGTGTTTTTAAAGCATAACCACTCTATCTTAGCAAGTACACAAGGCTTTGAAACTTGGATTTCTCAATAATCACATGTTATGCTTAAACTTGTGATTTTGAATTCTGATCAACAACAAGCTTCCAAACTTGTTGCTTATAAATAGAGCCACTATTTGTGTGCTAGAACTTGATCTTAAGAACCCTGAAACACACCAAAACTCCCTCAAGCCAGAAATTACCCAAAAACTCCATTTTTGCACAGTTTATGACCTTGGACTTGTAACTCATATTTCCCTCGTGCGTTCTTTGGCCTTTTAGTTCCTAAAGCTTCCTTACATCAAATACAACTCATCCCTATCCCTGTTACACGATTGTAACTCCATTTCCATCATCCTCCATAACCAAAAATAGAGCACTGCACATTGACTTCTCCAAGCCATTTTCAACCACTCTTAACTCAAGCTAAGCATTGCATTAGCTTCCTGAGAACCTGAGGAAGCTAACTTGATCATCACAACTCCTTGAAAGCAGCTCAAACTCATTTCACGATTTCCAGTTTTGAGGTATATTTCTTGAACTTCTATCTTCTCATTTAGGCATTGTTAGGCTTGTATTTGTGAAGATAAAATGTAGACATCATTGCCCTGAAGTTGTACATGTCCATAGATTTTATTTATATTGATTGAGCTAGGAGAATTTTAGGATTGAACCTCTGAAAATAATAAGGTCAGAATTTGGTACTTTCAAAAATTCTCATTCATCTTTGATTTATAGGTTATGATATTTATATGGTTGGATTCATATGGAAAAATGGAGCAACTTTCATGTTTACATATTTCATTTTTATTGAGAAATGGTGAAATTACAGATGATTTGGCTGGAGGTTGAAGATGAAGTTCCATATTCAGGACTTGTTTTGTATTATGTATTTATCATTTCAGTTAAGTTAACAGATGTACAGCCACCCAAGTGGCAAAGGTAGCACGCGTATGTATGGAAGCTCATGGGTTCAACACCCAGCACTACCTTTTGGACAATTTTTCATTATTTTCACTCTTTTTTAGTTTGAAGGAAGGCACTGAGCTCCCATTGTTGGGCCTAACATTTTTGCTTATTTCATACTCCCTGTTTCACTTTCTAACCTCCCTGACTTTATATTTTATTATTTTATTTTATTTTCATCTTTTATTATTATTATTATTATTAATATTATTATTATTATTATTATTATTATTATTATTATTATTATTATTATTATTATTATTATTATTATTATTATTATTATTATTATTATTATTATTATTATTTTTATTAATAAAAAATCCAAAAATATTTATATTTCATTATTTATATTTATTTAGTTTATTTTTCTTCATAAAACTAAAAGAACAAAAAAAAAGTTCCTTTAATAAATTAATTTCCCTTTTTTAAATACTTATATAATTAGTCTTAATTACTATTATATTATTTTCTTGTAAATAAAAATCAATTTAGAACTTAGGACTTTTATTTAATTAATTTTTTTTACTAATTTAATCAAATTCACAAAAAAAAACTAAAATTTTTGTTTCTCTTTAAATTAATTAATTTTACTAACTTAATCTTAATTTTCTTATTTTTAGTTATTTATTTTATTTTAGTTAACTAGGTCAAAAACCTTTTCATGAAAACCAAACACAAATCACATTTCTTTTTAAATTTACATTCTCGCATTTTTATTCATTTTTTGTACAATACTCAATATGGTTGTAATAATCATTTAGATTTTAATTTTTTGCAATTCCCCATTTGTAAATTTGTATACCCCCTCCCCAAATGATGTAATAGCTTAGTATTTTTATTTTCCGCAATTTATCGCTTTATATACAAATGCTAGTAATTAGGGTTTGTATGGAAAGATTAAAATCAATGCTTAGAAAACCCTAATTCAAAAACAAAATCAAGCATGTAAACCAATACACTTGCACCCATACACCCTTAGGGTAAATCCACTTTGTTGCCTTATAAAATGGCCATATTATGCATGTGAGGTGTCTTAGTAAAAACAAATCAAAATACAAGATCATAGTCCCTCGATGACGCTATCAAAGTTGCCTTTCAAAATTGATCTTAGTCCCTAAAGAAAATGCTAAGATATCTTACAACATTGCTAATCATGGCTATACGATGACCCTTGCCCGTCCCTTTTACATCCAAAGATAGGGTTACTTACCAAATCAATGGTAAGATAACAATGTCAAAGGAAAGAGGAAATAAACATGAAAGATTTTTGAGTAGGTAGATTGTTCCTAGTTACTTTCTCAATTTCAAAACCAAAAACATCCTTGCTATTTTCAATAAGGAAAGGCTGAAAAGAACAGGAAAGACCTATGAGATTTTTTTCTTGAGTTCAGGGGGTAGATTATGAAAAGGGAAGGTTTAGCACCCTTTTCATCCATAGTTATCTACGGCCTCTTAGTTGCTTGCTTAGATCACTTGCTTTTGTTTGAAAATATGCTTTGTGGTGTGGGTTTGAAAGTATTTTGAAAACATCTTTGTAATGATTCTCGTCTCTATAAGAATGCGTACAAAGTGTTGGTGTTGAAAATAGTTCAAAGAGGTGTGTGTGGAATGTGTTTTTGAAAGTGATTTTGAAAAGTGTCTTTGTAATGATTCTCCTTTCTATAAGAATGCGTACACAATGTTTTAACTTTTGAAAATGTTTCAAAGGAAAGTGTTGGTGTGTAAAAATGTTTTTGTTGTGAGCAAGCGAGCAACTATGAGCGTCCTACCTACTCAAAAGGTCTTTGTTCTTTTCCTCCTCCTTTAGATGTTGCTATCTTACCATTGATTTGGTAAGAAACCCCATCATTGGATGTGAAGGGACGGGCGTGGGACGTTTTGTATAGTCATAAAAGGCAAACTATGAGATGTTTTAGCAATATCGTTTAGGGACTAGATCGTTTACCGAAGGCAACATTGAGGGTCATCGAGGGACTACGGTGTTTTATCGAGGTTCTTTGCTAAAACGCCCATATTCGAGGGACATGACTATTTTTCCGAGGCAACAAGTGGGATTATCCTAGAGGTGCATGTGTGTGAATAATGTGTTTGATTTGCATGCATTTGGTCTTTGATTAGGGTTGTCTACTTGTTGATTTTATCTTGCCATACATCCTAATTACTAAGGTTTGTACAAAAGCAATAAAAATGTAGAAAATAAATCCTACGCTATTACAACCATATTGAACAGCAAGAAAATGTAAAGACAAAACCAAATAAAAGGAGGAAAAAAATGAGCTTCCGATCTAGGCAGAAATGCCTTTCGATTCTGGCCTTCCTGGCTTCCTTTGATTTAGCCTGGAAGTAGTGAGGACGCGCCTTTTGATTTGGGCTTAGCCTGAAGCATAAGATGTATCCTTCGATTCTTCCATTCTGCTTCCTTTGATTGGGGCCTGGAAGTCAGTGTGTCCATCCTACTGTCCGACTCTTTCGTTTGGACTACAAAGCAGTAAGGGGGTGAAGCCTGAGGTTTCTTTTCACACAAAAACTCCTTCTTTCGTTTGTGCCTATACTGGTTAGTTCTACTATATATTTGACAAGAAAACAAACAAAAAGGGAAGAAACAAAAAGTAAACAAATGTCATGTACATGCTTGAAACGAAAGGAATGACTATTCGCATGTTATGCTAGAAACGAAAGGTTCAAGGTTAAGAGAAGCTTACCTTGCTTGAGGCTTGAAAGTGTGTGATGGACCTTGAGTGGTTGCCTAGATGCTCCTGGATTCGAAGGAAAGAAACATGTGTGGTGCTTCTTTGACTGGATTCGAAGGAAGGAACCAAGCGTTGGATTGCTTCAGATTCGAAAGAGAGAAAGAAATAAGTTTTGTGTTTCTTTAGATTCGAAGGGACAAGGAAAAAGGTGTTGTGTTTATTCTGGATTCGAAGGGCCAAGGAAACAGGTGTGGTGTTTCTTCTGGATTCGAAGGGTTAAGGAAACACGTGTGGTGTTTCTTCTGGATTCGAAGGGTTTGTGTTTAGTGTTTGAGAATCTTAATAATTTAAGAGTTTTGAGTGTTTGATGATTTTTTGAAGATTCTTTCCACCACCCCAATTCTCTAGATGTATTGTACTGCCCCTCATACATGTTATGGAGCTTCTTATTTATAGGTGAATGTTGGCTGAGGTTTAGGAGGGAAAACAAAAAAATTTGAACAAAAGGGGCAAACTTTTTTTGTAGCTTTCGAGGGACAGTGTTCGTATGCCATTTTAGTGCAAGAATGGGGCAGTGTTTCAGGACTGTTGTACAGCAGTTTTGGAGCGTTATGGCCAGTGTATCAGGCCTGAACTTAGCAGCAAGCATATTTTGATATCTTCACCTTTCATTTTGACCACCTTCGACTAGATTCTCCTTCAAACAACATTATTTGATTTTCACCCAACAAGTGTCTTTCAAATGGGCTCTTTTTGTTACCTTCGAAGGAGCCAAATGTGTGCCCCTTGAGTGGGTCACCAAACATGTCCTAAGGTATGCCTTGCAGGTCCTTCGAAAGTACCATCAAACATGTCCTTCGAATGGGACACCCAGACATGTCCTTTGACTCGGTCATGTGTGTATCTTTGAAAGGGCCAAATCTGTGTCCTTCGAATGGACTATGCAATTCTTTGAATGGTCTAGTAAGGTATATCCTTCGAAAGGGACCCCTATGTATGCCCTTCAAATCCACAAATACATGTCCTTTGAACGGGGCATCAACCATATGTGTTGAAGGTTTTCAAGGGTGGTATTGAAGCAAACTATTTCAAAGGGAAATATTGTCCATTCGAAGCTAGTGTAAACATAGCCAATGACCTGTCGAAACCTACATGCAGGAGGTCACTACTTTGTGACTCCAAGCAAGCATACAGGAGGCCATTTCTCAAACGAAGGTTTTCATGAAGAGTTAATGCCTGTCGAAGCCTGCATGCAGGAGGTCACTGCTTTGTGACTCAAGCCAAACATGTGAGGGGCCAATGATGCAATCGACGCTTGCGTGCAAGAGGCTTTTCTTATTTGAATCGAAGGAGGCTACATGAGGCTCTTTGCCTTGTGCCTGCTGGCCTGGTGGGAGCCTCTTGCGTGCAAGAAGGAAGCTATGGCTCAATCGAAGGCTGCATGCAGCCAACCATCACTTTGTGAATTAAAGCTAGCATAGAGGGAATTATTTGTCCAATCAACACAGGCATGCAAGCATCAAATGTCCAATCAAAGCAGGTATGCAGGCCACCATTACATTGTGAACCATGTGAGGCCAATGATGCAATCAAAGGTTGCATGCAGGAAGCTCCTGTTTTGTGAATCAAAGCCAGCGTGTCAGAGGCCAACGCCCAATCGAAGGATGCAAGCCAAGCTTGCATCGAAAAAGGCCAAAAGTCCAATCGAAGGATGTGAATCAAAGAAAACTTGTCTTTTCTCCAATTTTGTCAAAAAGATTATTTTCATCTGTTTTCCCCCTTTTTAACAGTTTCCTCTTTAACTTGATGCTAGAAAATCCAATTGTACTTGTGCAAGCTTTAATTTTGAGAACCCTTGTGAGAAATGAGAGGGAAAATTTTGGGGTACAGCACTAAGAATTTCTAAAACAGAGGAGGAAGAAAAACTTGACAGAAAAAAATTTTACAAAGAGGAGATTTTTTACAGAAGGAGAAAAAGTGAGAGGAGAAGCCTGATCGAGAGTTCGCTGCCTTGACCTTCATTCATCGGCTCTCCATCCTAGGGTTTCAATATTTGAAACCCTAACTCTATTTCGTTGCGCCACCGCTGCTTTCATCATCAAAACTACCGCCATTGTACCTGTCTAATACGAAAAAAGAGGAGATCATAAGGCGAACTCAAACATAAAGCGGAAGCAATTATAATCGAAGGTAATGATTTCAACTTAACTTTTGGGGGTTTATTTGGGGTTTGGTTTACACTTAGGGGTTGGGTTTTGATTTAGTGCTGCCGCTTAAGAATCGCCAGTTAGGGTTTGATGATTAGGGTTCTTGATTAGGGTTGTTGTTTGAGTGAGGGAAGAGAGATAAGAAAAGAGACATAGAAAGAGGCAAGACAATGAAAATGAGAATGAAAACAAAACAAAATTATATTATGTCCTACGATCAAATGTGCACCATCCCACTGTATTATTGTGCTCCCTTTAAATCATCACCATATGATCACCATCCAACATCCTAAAATGCGTGCCCACCATATTATCGTACCCAAATGGACTTCCCAAACCTTTGGGCCAGGCCTAGTTACCATTCACACCCCCTTGCTTTTTGTTTTTGCTGTCACGTTGCAAAAACCTCACCCCCCAGACTTATGGGCCAAGTCCAATATCTGGACTTGGACCTTTACTTCTGCATACCTCTATTTTTGCTAACCCATTATAACCTACACCCCCTACGTTGGGCCTAAATTCAATATCTGAATCCAGGACCCTGCTGTTAACACCCCTCATTTTTACTTCTAAACTTAATTTACACCCCCTCGCGTTTTCTTATTTTCTTTTACTATTTTATTATTTTATGTTTGTATTTAAATATATTTTTTAAAATCATAAAGATTATTTAATTATTATTACTAAATCAAACATTTTTATAAAAATTCATTCAAATATTTTATTTATTTATTGCATTAAGTAATTTTAATCATGCATTAATTAGATATTTTTTATAATTAATACACTAAAAGACATTTAACCAATTCCAAAATTATTTTCATAAATCAAATTAAATTCAACAATCAATTTTAAAAAATAATTAGAAATATATTTTAACTAATTGTGCGCTTTGTCCAAAATCTCCCCTATTCACACACTCAGACTAAGTACAAGGGAAATTCAAACATCTTCGTAATCCATAAAAAACATCAACCCATGCGAACTACGAATTGGGACTCTGATTCCTCATAAGAGGATACGTATGCATATGATTAAAATCGTGGCAAGTTACCCTAATAAAAAAATTAAAACCCTTACCCTAAACCTTTAAAATCTAAACCCTAGTATCCTTGTGAACAAGGTAGATGAGGGGTGCCTAACACCTTCCCTTAGTCTAAAACAAAGTAAAAACCTAGAATCTCTGTGTACAAAATTAGGGTTTCCTATTAGATTCCCTTCCTTAGGATAAAAACTAGTAGTGGCGACTCTCGTTTTAAAACTAGTTACTACAGCTGGAAACTTTGCCGGGGACTCAACCCTAGGGTTTAGAAACCTTTTCTTTTGGTTTAGGGTTTTTTAGGTTTTTTTTGTTATTATTCTATTTTCGCTTTATTTTTTATTGTTATTTATTATTATATTTTTATCTTTTATTCATCTGTGGTGGGATTTTATTATTGCAAAAATATTTTTTAAAAAACCTTAGAAAGAAGGTTTGCCTATTAGCCAAATGGATACATCAGCTCTATGAGTTTATGTGACGACTTCACATAGAGTCGGTGGAATTCTACGAAAGGAGTATTTCTCAAGAGACATCCTCTTGGGAAGTAGGACTTTGGAATGACAACTATGACTCTTTGTACAACCTTTAAACCAAAATCTTATGATGAGACCTTTCATGACCTAGAGACGAAAGTTTCGGTATGTAAAGAGGCTCCACTTAAGGGAGGCACTTGTGCCTTTCCCTCTAGTGTTATTCTTGATACCCTTAAGGAAACCACCTTATGGGAAAGGGTAAAATATCCGTAGGCCAAAACTAGGAGCCTACCTTCTAAGGGTACCATTCCTAAAATCCCACCACTAAGCCCCACATCCATGCATGCATACATCTTTACATTTCATATATTTATCCTCTATTTCCTTTTGTTTGTCTTATTCATAGGGTTAAAATAAATAATAAAAAAATTTTTTTTGGTGAAGTGTCCTGAAAATGAATACCAAAGGGAAACAACTTGTCCGTATCAATGCCATCAAGCCAAATATTTCAAAAATCAAAGTTATAAAAGGGAAATTATCCAAGAGAGCTTTGAAGATGTTCACTTGTATCTATGGGGATACCCTTGACTAACCAAAGTAGAGGTATAATTGGATGTTGTTTCTGCCCTAATTTAGTTCTATGATCCTCCACTAAGATGCTTCACCTTTCAAGACTTTCATCTAGCACCGACTCTGGAAGAATATGATAGAATTCTGAACTTTTCAAAAGAGAAAGCTTATGTGGGTATCGGGAAGACTATTGACGTCAAAATCAAAGGTTTAGGGATCCCTTATCCCGAATTGTCACTAAGTTACAAAAAGGAGGGTGACATACAGGGGGTTAAGAGATGCTACTTGGAGAATAAGTCTTTCGATTTTGCTAATAACAAAGAATGGGAGTCTTGTATCGATTGTTTAGGGCTTCTTGTATTTGGTGTAATCTTATTTCCACGAACTTTGGACTATATTGTCCCAGAAACTATTAGCGTGTTTTGGGGCGCAAAAGCTTTTAATATGGATCCAACTCCCGCTTTGCTTGCTGAAATTTATTATACACATCATATGCGGTGTGAAAAAAGAAGGGGTACTCTAAATTGTTGCATTCCACTATTGGATTCTTGGTTTATGACTTATCTATACAAGAAAGACTACATGACTCTAGATCTGACAAGATATGAGTGGCCTCATAAATTAAGGTCTCTTACTGCTAATTCTGTATTATGGTATGCAAGGAAGCGGAACATTGCTAATATCATTTATAGCTACAGAGATTTTCCTAAGGTTCCATTGATCAAATCACGAGGCTGCATTAATTACTACCCTACATTATCCCTACAACAACTAGGGTATCCTTTGGAAGATAAACCTTTAGATGAACAACTCCAACAATTAATCACTCATGACATGGGTAAAAATAACCAAGAGTTGCTCAACAAATTCATCCGGGCTTTGAATAGGGTTAATAAAAGAAAAGCTAGAAGAAAGAATGTTGTGACAAAAGAATGCTACACTCGATGGGTTTTGGATAGGGTACAAATTGTTAAGCTACCATTTGATATAGATCCTGAATACAAGCCAAAGGTCCCAGAGGCTCCTCCTAAGTCCTTGGAAGAGATAGACGATCTGAAGAATGTCTTGAAACAAGCTCATAGGGAAAATGAAGAATTGGAGCTTAACCTTCATAACTTAACCAAAGAAAAAAGACAAATGCATCGCATACTTGAATCAAAAGACCAACAGATTCAGAAAGATCAAGAAGCATTTGAGAAAGAGAGCCTTAAGCGGAAACATTCCACTGAAGGGTTGTTAAGTGCTACTTTCAACTTGGATTCCAACAAGAAAAGGTTAGATGATACAGCTAGTGAAATTGGGAGATTAAATAGGTGGTAGGAAAAGGTGATGTGTAACACTCTATTTCCCCATCGGTAAATTATATAATAATTAGAGTAAATTAATTTCTTAATTACAACATCAACAATTAGGATGTCACATCTTCATACATCATACATGCTCATTAAGAAAGATACACAACACAAACCACATATAAAAAATTCTTAAAAATTCATTGTATTCATTCGCAGCAGAAAGACATCAATAACAATTCATCCTTAATTCCCGAACAATAGTTGTGGTTATCATCTAGCAAAATTCGGCATAGTCATAAATAAAACTCAAAACAATGGAGTAATATAAGTTCACTCCAACAAATAAAACAATCGCATGACCCCCCAAGCTTTACACATCAGAGCAAGACCCAACTCAATCTACACACCATGAGGCACAACTCTATACCTCAAGCTACTCAAATCTTCGTAACCTACGTGTTACCCACGTGGAGGCAACATTCAAACAAAAAGGGTGAAATATCATAACAATATAAGAGAAAGCATAATAATGAGCAGATAAAAATTCAAGCACACATCATTTTATATCTTTACCTCACACCTTTTCTTGTTCATTATACTATGAAACACATCAATAATATCAAATGCATAACAACACAACATCCATCATAAAAAAATTAGGAACTCAAGCCACGTCCAAACAATCAAGTACTAACAACCATGCAATATAGTGAAACTGACACCAACTCAATGCATGTGGTACTAATATGGCAAAACCCTCAACTTAATAAATGCTAACTTGGGGAAACAATGCAACTACATGCCATCTTTTGCCAATACATGCTACTTTAATGAATGCATGCGAAACTGTTATGCAACAAAACAATTTTACATTAATTACTTTTACTTATCAAAGCTACGCCAATACATGCCGTCATCATCATCATTATCATGCATATCACGTCACACAACCAAGAACATTCATGCAACATCGTCTTACTCAATCATAACTCAAATTATAGCATATTACTCATGAATACACACACAGATAGGCATCAATGTTGGTAAAATAATTATCTACTATATTCCAATTTATTACTATGAGATAGAAATTAATTTTAGCTTCCCAACGGTACAAACGACGCGTCAAACGGACACTCGAGGTAAAAGATATGATTTTACAAAGTTTTTCTAAAAATTCTTTCAGCTTCAGCGGTAACCGATTACCCAGTTTTGTTAACCAGTTATTGCATAAGACAATAACCTTTGTTTTCAAAATTTCCCAGCGGTAACCGGTTACTGTGTATTATAGTAAATCCTTTTTTCCAATTTTTTTTGTGGTAAGCAGTTATCATAACTGGGTAACCGGTTAACCAAGTCTAACAGCCCCAAAAACTACAATTTTTCTACTATGAAAATTTATGTTCCCAAGCCTAAAACCCTTAATCTTTCCATCAAAAAATGTCTTTCAAGAATGCTAATTATTCACCAACATTATCTATCAATTTTAACTGATTTATATCACCAAATTTCATCAAAAACATACACCAAAAGCATCAAAAAGCCATAAATGAAAAAAAAAACCCAAAACAACCAAGTAAGTAGAAATCAAGAGTATACAACCATGAGACTTAAATCCTACCATACCCCATCATTAAGAAACCCATTATAAAGTTAGAATCTCCCCTTACCTTAGAATGGTGATGATTCTTGAATCCTATTGTGAATCTTCTTGCCCTAGCTTCCTAGTGCTCTTTCTCCTCTTCTCTGTTCTACGCTTCTTTTCTGTTTCTACGATCTAAATCTATTTCTGTTCTTCTTACTCTAATATATCCCAAATAATTTTATAACCCTTCTAACTTAATTAATTATTTAATTATTTTTATAAAATAACAATAGTAATCCTAATATTATAATAAAATAATACTAGTAACTCATATTATACTACACACCCCTATATTTCTACACATTTAGCTATACACCCCTATAACCTCAACAAAGGCATCTCACCTCATCATAAAATACACCAATTCTTGTAAATACACCACATCACCTTATTTTTTAATTAAAAATGATTCTAATTAAATCAGGATGTTAATAGTAAGATTATCCTGCACTTGTATAACATCTACCAGAATCACATGAGACAGATCTAAAATATATCTTCGGAGTTGAGACACATGGAACATATCATGCAAATTAAACAGGTTGGGTGGCAGGGGCACCCTATAAGCGACACTTCCCACCTTTTCTGAAATTTGATACGAACCAATAAACTGAGAAGTAAGTTTCTTTGACTTTAGAGCAAAACCTACACCGGTTACTGGTGATACTCTCAAGAGTACATGGTCTCCCTCTTTAAACTCAATATCCTTCATCCTTCTATCATGGTAACTCTTTTGTCTACTCTGTGAAGCTTTCATTTTCTCTGGGATTATCCTTACTTTCTCCATAGTCTTCCTCACGATCTCGAGTCTGAGCACCACACACTCACCCGATTCATAGTAACACAGAGGTATCCTACACCTCCAACCATATAATGCCTCGAAAGGTGCCATACCAATACTAGCATGTAACTATTGTTATAGGTAAACTCAATAAAAGGAAGACAACTATCCCACATACCTCCTTGCCCAAGAACACAAGCCCTCAGCGAATCCTCTAGCGACTGAATAGTCCTCTTCGTCTAACCATCTATCTGTGGATGATATGCATAACTCAATTTCAGCTTCGACCCCAATGCATCCTACAAAATCTTCCAAAAAGTAGAAGTAAATCTCATATCTCTATCCGACAGAATGCTGGACGGAACACCGCGTAGCTTCACGATCACACAGAGATAAATCTCTGCCAACTTTGGTACAGGAAAATTGATTTTATTTGGAAAGAAATTAGCGGATTTTGTTAGCCTGCTAACAATCACCCAAATCGCATCGTGCCCCCTTAGAGTACTACGAAGCCCTGTCACAAAGTCCATTGATATACTATCTCACTTCCATTCTGGAACATCTAGAGGTTTCAACAAACCTGCAAGTTTCTGATGCTCGACCTTCGATTTCTGACAAGTCAAACATGCATACACAAACTATGCCACATCTCATTTCAACCCGGACCACAAAAACAATTTCTTCAAGTCGTGGTACATCTTGGTAGCTCCCAAATGAATACTCAAACCACTCCTATGGCCTTCTTCCAGAATCATCTTCCTCATTCGCGCATTATCAGGAATACAAATTCTGTCACAGAATATCAAAACACCTTGGGCATCTACTTTAAAGTCACTGTCTTCAGATTTGTCATTCACAACCATTAAGTCTACCAATTTCACATCTAGTTTCTGAGCTTCTCTAATATCATCCAAGAAATCATTATTAATTTTCAACATTCCCAACACAACACTCTGCGGTGTCACTTTATCGACTAAACTCATGTCTCTGAATTGTCCAATTAACTCCAGTTCACTAACCATCATAGCAGACATATGTAAAGTTTTCCGGCTTAAAGCATCTGCTACAACATTAGGTTTACCCGAATGATAATTCAAGCCAAAGTCATAGTCCTTCAACAATTATAACCACCTCCTTTGCCTCATATTTAGTTCCTTTAGATCAAACAAATAAATTAAACTCTTATGATCACTAAACACTTCAAATCTAGAACCATAGAGATAGTGTCTCCAAATTTTCAACATGAACACCACTGCAGCTAGTTCTAGATCATGAGTAGGATAATTCCTCTCGTGAATTCTAACCTATCTCGATGCATATGCCACCACTTTATCATTCTGCATAAGCACACAATCTAAACCCAATTTAGAAGCATCACAATATACAAAAAATGGTTTTTCAGGATTAGATAATATCAAAATTGGAGTCGTTGTCAATCTCTTCTCCAGTTCAACAAAAGTCTATTAACATTAATGTCCCATATAAACACTTTGCCTTTATAAGTGAGCTGAGTTAATGGAAGTTCTAACTTGGAAAAGCCTTCGATAAATCTTCTATAATAACCAACTAGACCTAAAAAGCTTATAATCTCTATAACCGACTTTGGAGCTTCCCAATACAACACTACATCTACCTTTGACAAATCTACTACAATGCCATCACCTAAAATAATATGACCAAGAAAATAGACTTTCGTTAACCAGAACTCACACTTTGACAACTTCACATATAACTTCTTCTCTTTCAACACTTGCAATACAATCTGCAAATGCTCAGCATGTTCTACTTAGAATTTAGAATAAATCAAGATATCATCGATGAATACCACAACAAACTAATCCAAATACGTGTTAAAGATACAATTCATATATTCCATAAACACTCTCGGCGCATTGGTAACACCGAATGGCATCACTAAATACTCGTAATGTCCATACCGAGTTCTAAAAGTTGTCTTCTGAATGTCCTCATATTTTACTCAAATTTGGTGATAACCCGATCTTAGATAAATTATGCTAAACACACGCACACCCACCAATTGATCCATCAAGTCATCTATCATCGGGAGTGGATACCTGTTTTTGATTGTTACCTTATTCAACTGCCGATAGTCAACACACAACCTCATACTACCACCATTCTCCTTCACAAGTAATACTTGAGCTCCCAGAGGTGACACACTCGGCCTCACAAACTTCTTTCCAAGAAAATCTTCTAATTGATTCTTTAATTCTGATAGTTCAGATGCTGACATCCTGTATGGTGCCATAGAAATAGGTTTGGTACCAGGTACAAGATCAATCAAAAATTCTACTTCTCTTTCTAGCAGCACGTCTGGAATATCATCAGGAAAAACTTCAAGAAAGTCACATACCACCTGCAATTCTTCAATTACAGCCTGATTCTCAATGGATAAAGACGCCATCAATGAAAATAGCTAAGCTTCATCCCGCAATAACTCCTTCAACTGTCTAGAAGATAAGAAACCAGCTTCCTCTTCCTCTTCAGGAGTAGAAAGCTGCACTGACTTGTTATAATAGTTTAAATGAACATAGTTATATTCCAACCAATTCATACCCAAAATTACATCCAGACCACTCAATGCTAAACAAATTAGATAAAAAAGGAAGTCTCTATCATAGATGGACAAAGGACACTTCAAGAATACTAGAGAAGTAGTCATTCATCCCTTAGCTAGAGTATTGACAACCATTTGCCCATTCATAGAAGATAATACAAGACCCAAATTTTTATCACAATCAAGAGCAATAAAACAGTGTGTACCACAAGTTTTAATAATAATAATTAAAGGAGTACTATTAATGGACTATATACCTCTGATCAAGTAGTCTCTGTTGGATATCCGAGCTTCATCTAATGCAAACACTTTTCCACTAGAACGAGCTTGCTTTCGTTTCTGACACTGAGCACCAATATGTCCTTCTTCACCACAGTTGAAACATATTACCTCTTTGTGTCTACATTCGGTCATATCATGTCCAATCTTTCCACACCAGAAACACCTCTTTACTTTGATGGTACATTCGTTACTCTGATGGCCAGGTCTTCCGCATCTATAACATACAATTCCAGTAGAAGCACCTCTCCCATAAGGCCTGTTACCATTATCATATTTTTGTTTTCCTTTTCCAGTCAGAGCATTATAAGGATTGCCACAATGTTGTTGTTTCTTGCCTTTCTTCTCAGTGACAATCTTGTAGTGATCATTATTGTCCTCTTTGTAGATTCTACAACTATTCACTAAATCCGGAAACTTACAGATTCACTGATACCCAATGTCCTTCTTGATCTCAGAATGCAAGCCATTTTTAAACTTAAGACACTTAGAGAATTCAATAGTCTCCTCGGTGTAATGAGGATAAGAGTTCTCCAATTCCAAGAACTTAGCAACATAATCAGTCACTGATAAGTCTCCTTGCTTCAATTCTAGATACTCAATCTCCTTCTTTCCACACACATCTTCAGGGTAATACTTTACTAGGAATTCTCTACAAAACACAACCCAAGTAACAACCTCACTTGTGCCTTCTAGTCTCTGGCGAGTAGCAACCCACCAGTCATCAGCCAACATGTGCATACCAAAACACACTTTTTGTGCATTAGAACATTTTATGACTCGAAAGATCCTCTCAATATCCTTGAGCCACTCCTGTGCTCCTTCAGGATCATGCTTCCCTTTGAACATATACGAATGGTTCTTCTGGAAAGTTTCCAAAGCTCGAGTTCCATCGTTCCCACAAGCATTAGGCTGATTCTGAATTGCCTGAGCCAAAGCCTTTAATGCATTAGCAAGTGCACCATTGCTTCTTCAAGCCATCACTCTGTTTCGCATCACAACATCAAAAAATAGTTAGATAGAAAAACATTGAAAATATTCCACTGTCACACTACACTAACGACTCAAGAACCTGGGCGGCCGGACCGACCTGCTCTGATACCAAATTGTAACACTGTAATTCCCCATTGGTAAATTATATAAAAATCAGATTAAATTAATTTCTCAAATACAAAATCAACAATTAGGATGTCACATCTTCATACATCATACATGCTCATTAAATAAGATATGCAACACAAACCACATATAAAAAAGTCATAAAATTCATTGTATTCATTCGCAGCGGAAAAACATCAATAAAAATTCATCCTCAATTCCCCAACAATAGTTGTGGTTATCATCTTGCAAAATTCAGCATAGTCATAAATAAAACTCAAAATAATGGAGTATCATAAGTTCACTTCAACAAATAAAATAATCACACGACCCCCCGAGTTTTACGCATCAGAGTATGACCCGACTCAATCTACACACCATGAGGCGCAACTCAATGCCTCAAAATACTCTAATCTTCGTCATCTGCGTGTTACCCACGTGGAAGCAACATTCAAACAGAAAGGGTGAGATATCATAATAATATAAGAGGAAACATAATAATAAGTAAATATAAATTCAAGAACATATCATTATATATCTTTACCTCATACCTTTTCTTGTTCATTATACTACGAAACACATCAATAATATCAAATGCATATCAACACAACATCCGTCATAACAAAGTTAGGAACTCAGTCCACGTCCAAACAATCAACTAATAACAACCATACAATGCAGTGAAAATGACACAGACTCAATGGATGTGGTACCAATAGGGAAAAACCCTCAAATTAATAAATGCTAACTTGGGGCCATAACGCCACTATAGACCATCTTTCGCCAATACATGCCATCTTTCGCCAATACATGTCATTTTAATGAATGCATGCAACACTTATATGCAACAACATAATTTTACATTGATTACTTTTACTTATCAATGCTACGCCGGTATAGGTTGTCATCATCATCATCATTTTCATGCATATCATGTCACACAACCAAGAACATTCATGCAACATCGTCTTACTCAATCACAACTCAATTAATAGCATATTACTCATGAATACACACAGAGATAGGCATCAATGTTGGTAACATAATTTTATACTGTATTCCAATTTATTCCCATGAGATAGAAAATAATTTTAGCTTCCCAAAGGTATGAACGATGCGTCAAATGCACACCCGAGGCAAAAATTATGGTTTTTCAAAGTTTTTCTAAAAATTCTGTAAGCTTCAGCGGTAACCGGTTACCCAATTTTGGTAACCAGTTACAGCATAAGACAATAACCTCTATTTTCAAAATTTCCCAGTGTTAATCGATTATTGCGTATTATAATAAATCCAATTTTCTAATTTTTTTTGTGGTAACCGGTTACCATAACTGGGTAATCGGTTACCCAAGTCTGACAGCCCCAAAAATTGTAATTTTTCTGCTACAAAAATTCATGTTCCCAAGCCTAAAACCCTTAATATTTCCATAAAAAATGTCTTTCAAGAATGCTAATTATTCACCAACATTGTCTATCAATTCTAACTGATTTATATCATCCAATTTCATCAAAAACATGCACCAAAAGCATAAAAAATTCATCAATGGGAAAAACCCCAAAACAACCAAATAAGGAGAAATCAAGAGTATACAACCATGGGACCTAAATCCTACCATACTCCATCATTAGGCAACCCATTATAAAGTTAGAATCCCACCTTACCTTGGATTGGTGATGATTCTTGAATCCTACTGTGAATCTTCTTGCCCTAGCTTTCTAGTGCTCTTTCTCCTCCTCTCTCTTCTACGCTTCTTTTCTGTTTCTACAATCTAAATCAATTTCTCTTCTTATTACTATAATATATCCCAAAATAATTTTATAACCCTTCTAACTTAATTAATTATTTAATTATTATTATAAAATAATAATAGTAATCCTAATATTATAATAAAATACTACTAGTAACAAATATTGTACTACACACCCCTATGTTTCTACACATTTAGCCATACACTCCTATAAACTCAACAAAGGCATCTCACCACATCATAAAATCCACTAGTTCATGTAAATACACCACATCACATTATTATTTAATTAAAAATAATTCTAATTAAATCGGGGTGTTACACGATGTAAGACAACAAGGTGATGGTAGAAGATCTAAGAGCTCAAATCCAAAGTTTGTCCCAAGATTCTTTAGATTAAGAGGAACAAATGAAGTATATCACCACCAGACTCCGAGATATTCAAGAATCTGAAGTTGGGGAACACCTCAAAAGGGATGGCAGAAAGGCTGCTCACCCAAAAGGCTGAAGAATACGAGCAAGCATGCCTTGAGCTAGAAGGCCTTCGAAAATATTTTCTTATACAACGAAGACTCTATACAGAGACGAGGGCTAGAATATTGTATTGGGAAGAGAAATATCTGAAGATTGCCAAAGAGGGAAAGGATAATCATAAGATAATTCCTGATTTTTACCGTAAATATCGATACTACAAAGACAAACACGCTAAACTTGCTTTCTTAGCCAACAATCTCATTGAAGACATCCGAAAGAGCTTGAGAGATCTGGAAAATGTGACGGTTCCTCTACCAAAAGATGTTGAAGACTTCCTCAAGCTTTGCAGGACAATGGTCAATGGTTTCAGGGCAGACATCCGCAGACGCTTTTAGAAGACATTTGTTTCCCTTTGTTTATTTCTTTCAGCAAGGTTAATGTTTAAAGTTGAAATATTTTTCAATATCTGGATTGTATTCTTTTTTAGGATGACTACTATTTTCAATAAAGGCGTTTTGTTTCTGTATCTATTTTGCATATTTTATTTAGATACTCACCAATAAAAATTAAAACTTGAAATACACATACACACACACACACACACACACACACACACACACACACACACACACACACACACACACACACATATATATATATATATATATATATATATATATATATATATATATATATATATATATATATATATATATATAATACATTGGAAAAAAAACTTAGCATATTCATACATATTCATACGCATCCATCATTCACAAACATTTGCATCTCATACAAAAAACTCATTTTCTCAAAATTCTCTAGTTAAACCATTGGTAGAAGAAAAGCACCACCTCTTCGAGCATCGTACCAAACAAGACCTCATCAATTGAGAGTGATGGAACAAATTAAGGAGAACCAAGCTGCATTCAAAGAAGATATTGAGAAAGTCAAAGGCAACGTCGACTCAATGAGAGGAGACACAAGTTAAGATTTTCTAGCCTTGAAGAACATCATTGACAAAGTTGAGCAAATCCCTAGGGTAGCCTTTGAAGAAGTAGCCCAAACCATTGATGCATCAAGCAATCACCAATCGAGGAGAGAACTGGATTCAGGACCCCAAAAGTCCGCCATGGCTCAACAAGAAACAAGACAAGTTGATACTGAAGGGTTTGTCCCACTGCCGCTAAAGGTAGGGGCATCCCATACTTTGCAAATCCCTGTTAATAATGCAGACAACTACACGGACCTACAATATGTAGATTTTGATTTCGAAGGTGTCACTCACCAACCCAAAATTGTTGATAATACCTCGGTGCTTAACCAATACAAACCTTTGGAGGAAAGGTAGAAAGCTTTGGAGGGTTACAATACTTTCGATGTCGATGCTCTTGAAATGGGTTTAGTTCCAGATGTGGTGATCCCACCGAAATTCAAAGTACCTGACTTTGGAAAGTCCAAGGGGCTCACATGTCCAAGGAACCATCTACGCATGTATTGCAGAAAGATGCATGCATATGCTCAAGACCAGAAGCTGATGATCCATTGTTTCCAAGATAGTTTGAGTGGGGCATCCCTAGATTCGTACATGCAGTTGGAAATGGTTCATGTTTAGAAATGGGAAAATATTGCTAACGCTTTCCTAAGACAGTACAAGTACAACTTATACATGGCGCCTAATCGCATGCAACTCCAAAACTTGTCTCATAAGAAAGAAGCGTCTGTTGTACCCCAATTTTTGCCCCTAATATTCCCCTATCATGTTAACTTGATCATGACAAGATCACATTAGGGTTGGTTCTTCATCTTGCTCTATCTCTTATATTTAAGTTTGCTCTTGAGGAATCTCCAAGAACCTTGTTTGTGTATCTTGTATATGTGTTGTTGACTAACCTCTAACCAAAATACAAAAAAAATATTTGTCTTTGTCCTTGCATAATTTGTGTTTTGTAGGTACCAAGTCAAAGAATCCAACAAATAAGCTCATGCAAAGTTGATTAATCCCATTGTGGAAAAAATCAAGCATGCATCGACCCATAAAGGTATGCATCGACTCATTTTTGTTGTGCATAACTTGCATGTGTCGACACATGTATGTATCGAGTCATCCTACTTGTAAAACTAGCATGTGTCGACACATACGTGTTATGTATCGACTCATGCAGTTTGTGTGGTTTTGTAATGAGTTGAGACAACAATATGTATCGACATATACTGTGTTATACAGCTACGATGTATCGATACATACCCCCTATGTATCGACTCATAAGGGCAAAATGCACGTGTTTTTTGAAAAAAAGCCAGCAAATTCAAATTGTTATCATTTTGGCTCCAATTTTTTCTGCATAATTTGAAATTATATCATTAATTCAAATTTGGATCCAAGAATCAATTACCAAATTACCACTAATCCCAATTCTAAAACTCTATAAATAGAGACCTCATTTCATTCAAATCACAAGCTTTTGATAGCCAAAATCATCTTGCTAAAAAACTCTCAATTCTCTCCATTTCACCAAATTCACTCAAAGCTCCATTTTCAAAAAGTTAGTAAGCTTTGCATTGAAGCTTACTAATCTTTGAGCTAAACCTTCATCCAAACATTTTTTCTCAATTAATTCTCTACATCCAAGCTTTGGTGATTGATTCTTGTTGTTGAATTGAAGCAAGTTCTGAAGTTGTTGGATAATTCTCAAAATCTACCTTTGGTAAGTTGGATCACCATCTTTAACAATGTGATCTCTTGTGGATTTCTGGTTTTGATTCATTGAACACTGTTTTATAACTCCATTAATGCTATTTTCTCAAAATTTACTGGAATTTTCATGATCAATTGGATCCATGATCATAAGGTGTTTGATGAAAAGTTGGAATAAGAATGTGATCTTTAAAATGCTGTTTTCTACTGATTTTTAATAGGTTGCAATCAATTGTTGTAACATTGCAATTGATTGTCACAGAAAATTGATTTGATAAAAAAATTGCACTGATGCAATAAGTTGCTGTCTAGGCAAAATTGATTGTAACAGTGCCAAAAATCATTTTGCTGCCTTATTTTGGGACTGTTTTGACTCAAATATTTTTCTGCACTCTCTTTGATGGATAGTTTGAATTGCAATTTTAAATGTCCAATTTGTTTTTAAGCTCAATGAACTTTGTGATGTAGATGAAGTTGGATAAATGTTCATCAATTCAAATCTACCTAAGAATGAATTATTTAATTCATTTTTGGTGCTTTGGATTAATGATATGTTTAGTACTTTAATCCATCTAGAGGAGTGGTTGAATTTAAAGATGAAAGAATTTTGAAATGGTAATCCAAATTAGCTTATCATTCCCTTCCCTCTTCATCTTACCCCTTTCTTTTTTTTAATTGTGCTACATGTTAAAAGATGGTGATCTCTATATCATTTATCAAAACATGAAGTACATAGATTTCTATTGACCGACCTCAAAATAGGTGCGACTTCTATATAAGTCCACTTACGATTGCTTAACATAGTGCTAAATTTTTTCCCGATTCAAATAAATGATCATTCGTGGCCCAAACTTATGATTGCAAGCCCAAGCATGTTAATTTGATCTCTTTGATCTAATAACCTTGAGATTCATTGTGTGGATGCTTTGGTTCTACCAATCCTCTAATGGATCTACAACACCTTTGGTCAACGCGAGTCACTTAAACATTGTTGATCATTCAATTTTACCCTTTTGAGAATTCCAAAATGGATGATATACTTGACAAAAAGCAAATGCAACTTGTTATATGGAGGCTTTGGTTCTACCAATCCTCTAATGAGTTCCAAATCCAAGTTTCAAGATGGTCATCCAACTAACCACTAATTTCTAACAATTGACTTTATTTTGTGCTTTTATCATTTTTTATGCTTTATGTACCATTTAATTCAAGCATTTTCATTTCATACCATTTTTATTTTGCTCACTTGAGCATTTACTTTTATGTCATTTTTATTTTTCTCATTTGAGCCTTTCTTTTCCCTTTAAAGATACCTAATAATCAATATGAACCATAAAAATATTTAATGATACTTGGACTATTTGGTTACTATCCTTAGCATTATGGAGCATTGGACTTCTTGGACTTAGGATTAGAGACCTTGTCCTATCTTGGAGACTTTGTGATTTTATTTGATATTTTGTCTGGAGTTCTTGAGGTTTACCTCGAGACATTGGGTTGTTTGTTTTTTTTGTGTGCAGGTTATTGTGATTACATACTTTGTTTGTAATTTGGAATTCACCCGTATACAGCCGTTACTCTGCCCAATTTTTGTGAAGATTTAATACACTTGAAGTTCGGTTCTCTCAAGAGGTCTAGTATCTTTGCTTGCTTGGTTTCAATCCAAAGAATGGGAATTCTATATTGACTCATAATGTCAAGTATTGGCTTCTTGTTGGTTAGATGGTTCTTATCCCTAGCTTTTACCTTACGCTTTAGGATAATCTCTTCTTTCCTCCCATCTTCTTTAATTTCAAAAATCTTCTCCCTCCTTTTGAAAACTCTTCTTGTTTTGAAACTTGAAATATTTTCATAATAAACTTGGACTTAGGTCCATGCATTTTCAAAACATTTTCATGAATAAATTTCAATCAATTTAATAATACCTTGACATTTTTGTGAGAAGACTAAAAGTCAACCAATCCCATTTCAAACCATTTTGCCACTTTGGCTTTTTATGTTAAAAACTTTTCTTAAAAGATTAGACTCTTGTCAATCCTTGTAGTGATGCAAACAACTATACTTCTACAATATGTAGTAAAGAGAGATATTTTCCACTTGGTTGTTGAGTGAGGCATTGTTGATTTTAAAATCCAAGTCATATCCTCCACTTTGAGATGATGCGAATTCTCCTTTCTCATGATTGTGGGTAGTAAGTATGTTTTCCACACGGACAATGACGATGAAGTCTTATCTCATAAAATTAACCTACACACTTGTGTTTCAAATTTTTAAAAGAGGAACTACGTGTACCCTGATCCCCTATTGCACGAAAGGTGGTACGTAGGCACTAAAGGTTCGCAACCGCGGCGGGTGCAAAAAGCATAAAAATATTTCTTTTCTCACCTTTACCACTATACATAACACATTTTTATAACCAAAATATACAGATTTTTCAAAGAGGTTCCTACGGAGTACCGTAGATGTTTAGGGTGCTAATACATTCCCTTTGCATAACCAACCCCCTTACCTTGAATCTTTCCCCTTTTTTTGGGTTATTCGCTCTTTTCCCATTCCTTTGGAAACAATAAAGTGCGGTGGCGATTTTTATTTTGATTTGTATAAAGTCTAGTCAATCCAATGGCATAGTCTTGAACATTTCTACCGCTACAGAAAAATGGCGACTTCACTGGTGAAAGATTGACCTCTTGCTGGTCCATCCCTAAGTGGGTTAAGCCTATATTTGTTTATATTTGTATATGTGCTATTGTTGTTTATGTGTTATATTTTGTATATATGTTTGTTTGGATTTTCCTGGTTTACAGGGCGCTTGGTGATTACTCATAAGTCCTATACCCGGACTTGGGTAAACTTTAAGATAGGACGGGCGATATAGTCATGTTAACTTTGAGGGAGTAATCCCAAAAAGGAGGCATGAGATCCCCCACTCAGTGGAGGCCCCTTTGACTGTAGTGTCGTTTACCGAGTAATTGGGAAGACGTACTGCTTTTGACCTGGGAGCCTGCCCAAGCCGAGGACCATAGATTACCTAACCCATCTTGGCCTTTTAGGTGTAGTGCGGAAGCTATGACGGAGTAATCCGGAAGTAGTTGTCACGCGATACTACGCTTAGACGAGTTTTTCTTGAGAATATTACTAATTACCGAGTTAATCAGGAAGTTGGTAATATCCTAAGGAAGGATGTAGACTCTGGGAACCTCTTAGAACCTTGTTCGGAAGGTGAAACTTTTTAGACCAATACCTTATGGGTAGTACCTTTGGCCTCATGCTCGTGACGTTGAACCTATGAACCCTATATGTGTGATTGTTACATCATGCATCCATGCACTCATAAGCATCTTTTGAGAAAAAAACAATATTTCAAGGGATTTAAAGGTTGACTATTTGTGAATATCTCAGGTACTGTTAAACCATGGATTCTGGAAAGAGAAAGACCGGGAAATACAGTTTCAAGTATCCCAAGATAGATGAGTTGATCAGTCTAATTCCATAGATCGAGTGTCCTGCTGACTTTCGGAAGAAGTATGGATCCATTATTCCTCTCATGAAGCTGAAGATGAAGGAGGGTTTTCTCTCAACTTTGGTCTAGTTTTATGATCCGATGTATCACTGCTTTACTTTTCTCGATTATCAGTTGATGCCTACACTGGAGGAGTATTCCTATCTATTGGATTTACCTGTTACCGATCATGTTCCTTTTACTGGTTTGGAGGGTGAGCCAAAACCTCATGAGACTGCTGCTTTGATTCATCTGGGGAAGTCTGAGGTGGAAGCCCATATGACTACCAAAGGAGGGATTAAAGGATTACCAACTCATTTCTTATTGGAGAAAGCTCGTTACTTTTCCAGGATGAAGAGTACGGTTGCTTTTGAGGCCATCTTTGCTTTACTCGCCTATGGATTATTCTTATTTCCTAATGTGGACAAGTTTGTCGACATTAACGCTATAAGGGTTTTCATGGTTTGAAACCCGGTTCCTACACTATTGGGTGATGTTTATTACTCTGTTCATCTTCGGAGTTCCTATCATGGAGGAATGATTATTTGTTGCACGCCTTTGTTGTACCAGTGGTTTATCTCTCATATGCCTCAGTCTGATTCTTTTTGGGATGTCAAGAAGGAACCTCGTTGGGCTCCTAAGATTATGGCACTTACTCACTCGGATATTGATTGGTATCATCGAGCTTACCAGGATGTGGAGATTATTGACAGTTGTGGTAGTTTCCCCAATGTGCCTCTTCTTGGTACAAAGGGAGGAATTAACTATAACCCTATTCTTGCACGGCGACAACTTGGTTACCCGATGAGGGATAAACCAAATAATATTCACCTGAGTAGTTTCTTTCTGAAGGAAGGAGAAGACACAGGGAAGCTAAGGAGAAGATTTCGAAATCCTGACGTCACATTCATAAAAATACTAGGAAGGATTTGGGACCTAGAGTTGTTGTTTCTTTGGAGCCATATCTTCAGTGGGTTCGATCGAGAGCCATTCAGTTGAAGATGTCGTATACTCAGGAGACACCCATGCCTGGTTTGTTTGTGAAGACCACTCCTCATGTATTAGATGATCTGGAAGAGCTGCAACTTGCTTTGGTTAGGATGCAACAGGAAAGAGATGCTTGGAAGAACAAGTTCCAGACTTTAGAGAGTTCCTACAGAGCAGACCTAAAGGAGAAAGATGATTTGATCGAGATCCTTGAGAGTCGAGCGGTAGAGTCTATGGAGAGGAAAGGGGATTTATTTTCTCCTAGGCCTTAAACAGGTGTTGATTACTCACTTCCTTCTTCAGATGATTGGAAGGAGGTTGCCATCAGACATGTGGAAGAAAACCAGAGATTGAGGGCTCAGATTTCCAGGCTCACAGGGAAGCGCCAATGTACAAATTGATCTCCATTAGTTTCTCTTCTCAGGATTTTAGATTGTATTTTCATCTTGTTTTCGGGATCATTGAAACTTGTAATCCATTTTGAAGTTATTATAATAAAAAATTTCAGTATTTCAAAAGTTTATTACTTTGATGTTTGCAATATGTCTATAAACCATAAATCCCTTAAAATATTAAATAATAAAATAAAAATATTCATATGCATTGCATATCATGCATCATATTGTACATATTTCTTGCATTTGTTATGCATATCCAGGTGTCTCACCCAGTTTCTTTGCTTCGTTCAGCAAGCTGACTCATCACTACAACACTCGGGCTAATTTCAAGAAGAAGATGGACAACTTAGAACAGGAGAATCGCGAGCTACGCGAAGAAGTTTCTGCTTTGAAGGCTGGCTTAGCCAACTTGACTACTCTGATGGAAGCTCTGGTGGCTGCTCAGAATTATCCACCGAGTGTTCAACCTCAACCAACAAGGGCAAATGCTGAAGTCCCTACTATTCCTGTATCTGCTACTCCGACTGTTGTTCAAAACCGTGTGCCTCAGGGTTATCCGTGGGGAATGCCGGAGAATTTTTCAGCTGAAGGTTTCAATCTTGGCCCTCAAGATGCTCCAGTGGTTCAAAATGTTGTTACTCCTGCACCTCCTGTGATGCATACTATTCCTACTGCACCTCCTTCGGTGAATTTGGTTCCGTTTGTTAATGAAGATGTGTGTCGTCCTTTCCCTCTGCCGAGTGAAGACTTGGGTCTTTATGGAAGAATGGATGATTTCCAAGAGCAGTTTGATAGAATGCAAAGAGAGATGAAGGCTCTTAGGGGAAAAGAGTTATTCGGGCAGAATGTGAATGAGTTGTGTTTGGTCCCGAATGTTAAAGTGCCTGCTAAGTTCAAGGTCCCGGAATTTGAGAAGTACAAGGGCAACACTTTCCCTCGTGCTCATTTGGTGATGTATGTGAGAATAATGTCTACCCACAATGATGATCAGCGTCTGCTGATTCACATTTTTCAGGATAGTCTGACTGGCGCAGCATTTAAATGGTATATGAGCTTGGACAACGCCAACATCTATACTTTTAATGATTTGGGCGAAGAATTCATTAAGCAATACAAGTACAATGTGGACATGGCGCCTGACCGTGACCAGCTTAGGGCCATGGTTCAGAAAGACAGAGAATCGTTCAAAGAGTATGCGCAGAGATGGCGCGAGGTGGATGCACAAGTGATTCCGCCCATGGAAGAGAAAGAAATGACTAAGATTTTTCTGAAGACGCTGGGATATTTCTACTATGAAAGAATGGTAGCAAGTGCTCCAAGTGATTTTACAGAGATGGTAGGAATGGGTGTCCGCCTAGAAGAGGAAGTAAGGGAAGGTCGTTTGACAAAGGGTGAAGGATCTGGAGGTATGAAGAAGCCAGCTTATGGGTTTACAAAGAAGAAAGAAGGAGATGCAAATGTTGTTATGCAAGAGAGAAGAGTAAAAGCTCCTAGAAAGAATTATCAGCGTCATCAGCAAGTTGCATAAGTTACTCCTGTTATGAATGCCACTCCGACTACTGCTGCTTATCAGAGACCATCCCAGCAGGGGAATCAAGGATATAATCAGAGAAGGGAGAACTATGATCCTATTCCCATGAGCTATGCAGAGCTATTACCAGCATTGGTTCAGAAGAAGTTGGTCCAGACACGACCATCTCCCGCTGTACCATCACCATTGCCTTGGTATTACAAAGTAGACCAGACGTGTGCCTTTCATCAGGGAGCACCAGTGAATAGTGTTGAGAATTGTTATCCTTTGAGGACTGAAGTGCAAAGGTTGGTGAAGTCTGGAATTTTATATTTCAAAGATGTGGGACCTAATGTGAAAGACAATCCTCTACCCAAGAACGGGGAGTGAAAGCTGTAAATATGGTGGCCAGTTGTCCAGGTGACTTCCAGATTTTTGACATTAATCTGGTTAGAGGAGATTTAGTGAAGATGCACGCAGACCTCTTTGAATTTAGTTATTATACACATGACCATACCGGTTGTGCTATTTGCAGTACAAATATACAGGGTTGTGAGAAGATAAAGGCTGATTTGCAGGAGATGATGGATGAAGGTTTAATCCATATAATCAGGCCTAGGGCAGAATATGAAGAGGAAGTGAATATGGTTTCTGGATGTCTGGTGAATTAAGAATTTTTGATGTGGATCATTTAAATGAGGATCTAGTGCAGCTGCATGCTACCTTTTGTCGTACTGCTGGTCAAGTAGAGCACCGGTATAGATCTTGCATAGTTTGTTGTCGAAATCCCTGAGGATGTTCAATTGTGAGGGAAGGTGTTCAGTTGCTGTTAGACAATGGAACTATCAAGATCACAGTTCATAGGGATGATTATCATGAGATAGATATGGTTGATGTTTGTTTGATGGAAGAAGAGTCAGAGGAAGAGTATGCCTCCGCGAATGAGTATTTCTCTTCAGACGAAGATTTGCTTGCCAGAAATGACTTTTTGATGGCTGATTGTGTTGAGGAACGGGTGAATGTCATTGTACCGTGTTTTGGTGCACCCACTCTTCTTGAGGTGGAACACCATAGTAAACCAGCAGTTGCCCCATTGGTAATTAGTCTGTCAGGTCCTGTTCCCTATGAATCATATAAGGTTATGCCTTACAAATACAACGCCACAATCTTGGAAGATGGGGTGGAGATTCCCATCCAGCCAATGCCAGATGTTGGAAATATAGTTGATGATAGCAGGGTGACCCATAGCGGTCGTGTGTTTGCTTCGGTGATTCGAAGAGATGTTGTTGCTGGAAACAAAATTGTTGAGAACGATGAGCCTAAGAAGGATGCAGGAGAGACTAGTGGAGCTACACTAGAGAAAGATGTGGATGATATCTTGAAGATAATTAAGATGAGCGACTACAAGAATGTAGATCAGCTATTGCAGACTCCTTCTAAGATATCCATCCTAGATTTGTTGATGAATTCCTCTGCTCATAGAGAATCGCTGATGAGAGTACTAGACCCAACTTTTGTGAAGAATGACATGCCGTTAGATCAGTTTAGCAGCGTAATTGGAAACATTACGTCATGTAACAATTTGAGTTTCTATGATGATGAGTTACCAGATGAAGGGAGGAATCACAACCTGGCCCTCCACATATCTATGAACTGCAAGAATGATTCACTGTCCAATGTGCTAATTGATAATGGATCTGCGCTGAATGTTATACCGAGGAGTATCCTCATGAAGTTAAAGTATCAAGGAGCACCTATGCGCCTGAGTGGCATCATTGTGAAGGCTTTTGATGGGTCGAGGAAATCTGTCATCGGTGAAGTGGATTTGCCCATTCATATAGGACCACATTTGTTCTTGATAACCTTCCAGGTTATGGACATTATTCCCGCATATAGCTGTTTTCTTGGGCGGCCATGGATACACGAAGTAGGGTCTGTCACTTCAACTTTGCATCAGAAGTTAAAGTTTGTGCATGAAAGGAAGGTGGTGATCATAAAAGGGGAACAAGCGTTGCTGATATCCCATCTATCCTCTTTCAGTATTGTAGAAGCGGATGAGGGTGATGTTGGAAACCAGTTCCAAGCCCTATCTATTGACAACATAAGAAGGAATAAGAATTTTGTGGTTTCGCTGAAGGACACGTAGCAGGTTATGCGCAATGGTCATAATGCAGTTTGGGGAAAACTTGTGGATCCACCCATGAACAAAAACAGAACTGGTTTGGGTTTCTCTTAGAAGAATGGAAAAGGCGAAAGTTTGAAGCCAAAGTCTTATGTGAACAGTTATCATGATGTTTTCCGTAGCGGAGGCTACCTCCATCCAGCTGGTTCTGGAATTAATGCTGTTGAAGAGGATGAAGCAGAGCAGGAAGTACCAAATTTTGTGACGCATGGAGTCTGAGTTCAGAACTGGGTCACCATTGATGTTCCTTCTTGCATACATATTTAAAATTAATTTGTTTTGTTAATCTGTTTCTTTCTTTTGAAAAGCTTTCACTCTGTCCAAGGTGAAAGTATTGTATGGGCTTATATGTTTGCTTTAATTGTTAAGATCATTAATAAAAGTTGTCTTTGCTTCCAAATTTATGTCTTTATTTTCTGCTTTTTCTTGGGAAATGGTAATTAAATAAAAAACCCTTTCAAAATAAATAATAACTGAAAATTAATCTGCATGATCGCTTATTATATGTGTCAGTTTCTAAAAGCAATCATAAATCACATGTGCAGATTAATTAAAAAACCCGTGGAATACAATGAACCTGCACCCTCTCCCAACTTTAATTGTCCTGTGTTTGGGTCCGAAGAAGAAGATTATGATAAGATTCCAGAAGAGGTCTCACGGTGGCTTGAGTATGAGGAAAATACCATTCAGCCATATAAGGAGCCTTTGGAAGTGATTAATTTGGGTTCAGAAGAAGATCCGATGGAAATTAAGATTGGAGCATCGTTGCATCCTGATGTGAAAAGCGGGTTGATTGAGCTGTTGAAAGAGTATGTGGATATTTTCGCTTGGTCTTATCAAGATATGCCTGGTCTAGATACAGACATTGTTGATCATCATTTGCCATTGAAGCCAGAGTGTCCTCCAGTTAAACAAAAGTTGAGAAGAACCCACCCAAATATGGCAGTAAAGATCAAAGAGGAGGTCCTAAAGCAGATTAATGCTGGTTTTCTTGTGACGTCAGAGTATCCTCAATGGATTGCCAATATTGTTCCAGTACCGAAAAAAGACGGAAAAGTCCGCATGTGCGTAGATTACAGAGATCTAAATAAAGCTAGTCCGAAAGATGATTTTCCATTGCCTCACATTGACATGTTAGTGGACAGCACAGCAAAATTCAAGGTATTCTCGTTCATGGACGGATTTTCCGGGTATAATCAAATAAGAATGGCTCTAGAGGACATGGAAAAAACAACGTTTATCACACCCTGGGGAACATTCTATTACAGAGTGATGCCCTTCGGGTTGAAGAACGCTGGTGCAACGTACCAGAGGGCTATGACAACCCTATTCCATGATCTGATGCACAAGGAAATTGAAGTATATGTTGATGATATGATTGCAAAGTCCCAAACTGAAGAAGGGCATATAAAAGATTTGTTGAAGTTGTTTCAGCGTTTGAGGAAGTATCGTCTCCGCTTGAATCCAAATAAATGCACCTTCAAAGTTAGTTCGGGGAAATTGTTGGGTTTTATTGTTAGCCGGAAAGGAATTGAAGTTGACCATGATAAAGTCAAAGCAATTCAAGAAATGCCAACACCAAGAACTGAAAATCAAGTCAGGGGTTTCCTCGGGCGCTTGAATTATATCTCCAGATTTATTTCCCACATGACTGCAAAGTGTGAACCGATCTTTAAGTTGTTAAAGAAATATCAAGGTTGTGTGTGGACTGATGACTGCCAAAGGGCATTTGAGAGTATCAAAGAGTATCTGCTTGAATCTCCTATCTTACTCCCTCCCGTAGAAGGAAGATCGTTGATTATGTATCTAATAGTGTTAGATAAATCCATGGGTTGAATTCTGAGACAACAGGATGAAACAGGGAAGAAAGAGTTCTCCATTTATTATCTCAGCAAAAAGTTCACTGATTGTGAGTCGCGGTATTCCATGCTAGAGAAAACGTGTTATGCTTTGGCCTGGGTGGTAAAGCGTTTGCGGCAGTATATGTTGAATCATACCACTTGGTTGATCTCCAAAATGGATCCAATCAAGTATATTTTTGAGAAGCCTGCTCTTACTGGGAGAATTTCCCGCTGGCAGCTGTTGTTATCTGAATATGATATTGAGTACTGCACTCAAAAAGCTATAAAAAGTAGTGTGTTAGCAGATTACCTTGCTCACCAGCCGGTGGAAGATCATCAGTTTGCAGAATATGAATTCCCCGATGAGGATGTGATGTTCTTGAAAGTGAAAGATTGTGATGAACCATTGCCTGAGGAAGGCCCCGACCCTGAATCTCGATGGAGTATGGTATTTGATGGAGCCGTGAATGCTTATGGTAAAGGAATTGGTGTTGTGCTCATCACTCCTCATGGACCGCACATTCCTTTTACTGAAAGGTTAACATTTAATTGCACTAATAATATGGCAGAATATGAGGCTTGCATCATGGGTCTTGGGGAAGCTATTGATCTCAGAATCAAGATTCTTGATGTGTATGGTGATTCAGCTTTGGTAATAAATCATATTAAAGGAGAATGGGATACTCGTCACCCTGGCTTGATCCCTTAAAAAGATTATGCTAGAAGATTATTACCCATCTTCAATAAAGTTTAATTTCATCATATTCCTAGAGATGAAAATCAAATGGCGGATGCTCTGGCAACTCTGGCCTCCATGTACCAAGTGAATACTTGGAATGATATACCCCATATTACAGTTCGATGGCTGGATAGGCCCGCTCATGTGTTTGTCACAGAGGAGGTAGCAGATGAAAAACCTTGGTATTATGACATCCAACATTTTCTTCAGACTCAGGAATACCCGATTGGTGCGTCGAGGAAAGATAGAAACACACTGAGAAGATTGGCAGGCAGTTTCTTCCTCAGTGAGAATGTGTTATACAAAATAAATTATGACATGGTCTTGCTCAGATGCGTGGATAGACACGAAGCAGACATGTTAATGCATGAGATTCATGAAGGTTCATTTGGCACTCATGCTAATGGGCATTCGATGGCTAAAAGGATGCTAATGGCAGGTTACTATTGTTTGACAATGGAAATTGATTGTTACAAATTTGCAAAGAAGTGCCATAAATGCCAGATTTACGCAAATAAGATTCATGTGCCTCCAACACTTCTCAATGTGATTTCTTCCCCGTGGCCTTTCTCTATGTGGGGTATTGACATGATCAGGATGATAGAACCCAAAGCTTTAAATGGACACCGTTTAATCTTGGTAGCAATTGACTACTTTACCAAATGGGTAGAGGCTGCTTCTTATGCTAATGTTACCAAACAGGTGGTTGTGCGTTTCATTAAAAACAATCTGATATGCCGGTATGGTGTGTCGAGCAGAATCATAACTGATAATGGCTCGAATTTGAATAACAAGATGATGACAGAATTGTGTGAAGAGTTCAAGATTGTCCATCACAACTCATCTTCGTACAGGCCAAAGATGAATGGAGCCGTTGAAGTTGCTAATAAGAATATCAAGAGAATTATCCAGAAAATGGTTGTTACTTATAAGGATTGGCATGAAATGATCCCTTTTACTCTGCATGGATATCGTACATCTGTCTGCACTTCAACAGGAGCAACCCCGTTTTCCCCGGTTGAGGTTGAGATTCCTTCGTTGCGTGTGATAATGGAATCCAAGTTGACAGAAGCTGAATGGGTCCAGAGCAGGTTTGACGAATTGAATTTGATTGAAGAGAAGAGAATGACAACTTTGTGTCATGGGCAGTTATATCAGAAAAGAATGAAGAAAGAATTTGATAAAAAGGTCAAACCTCGTGAATTCAGAGAAGGCGACCTCCTGCTCAGGAAGATCATGTCTTTCAACACTGATTCTAGGGGAAAGTGGACTCCCAATTTTGAAGGCCCGTATGTTGTCAAGAAATCCTTCTCTGGTGGTGCATTAATTCTTGAAACTATGAATGGCAAGGAGTTCCCACGTCCCATGGATGCTGATGCAGTCAAGAAATAGTTCGGCTAAAGAAATAAAAGAACAGCTCGCTAAGTTGAAAACCCGAAAGGGTGGCTTAGGCAAAAAGGAGCGTCTCGGTAGGCCGAAAACCCGAAAGGGCGGTGTAGGCAAAAATTAGAGACATAAAAAGAATAAATTTCCCGCTAAGTTGAAAACCCGCAAGGGCAGCTTAGGAAAAAGTTAGGGATCTTTTCTTGGCAAGTAACTACGTCAGACAAGACTTGATCCTTGAAGCAACAATCTTCTCGGATCCTCATCATACTTCAACAAAAGCTACTGCTCAGGATTTCAAAAGTTTTTAGGGAGAATAGTGGTCATTGTATCTCAATGTATCTTTTCCATTATATATTACCATTTCCCAAACTTTGTAATTATCCATGGAGTCTCGCCATTCGCAGACTACCATTCTATTAATAAAATTCGAGCTTTTGCCCAATTCTTTGTGTTCTTATTTTTATTTAGCTTGCAAAGACTTCATTTATTACTGATAATAACTTTCAAAGCAAAAAGATTAAAAAAGCAAAATTGACTTTTCAAAAAGAAGGACATCTTTACAATTCAATTTACTTTGGGATTTGTGATGAAACAATGACAACAAAAATGGCGATCCCAGGAATGAACAAACTCCGATTGTTTTAAGAAGATTTACTTCCGTCGTGAAGGTTTTTCTCAGGTCATCTTGTTGGTATGTGCGCAGTTGTTGTGTGTTTATCAGATAGTTGAAGACAATACCAGTTGGTGCAAAGTACAGTATTAGGTTTGTGATCCCCTCATCCCCGGCCAAGTCTTGGTTCACTTGTGATTTTGGGTTTGCATGGTCAGAAGCCTCCGTCCCAAGATTCCCCAGCGAAGTTTCCCTCATATGATGAAAGGTTTTATTCCCTTGGTGTGCTAAGATATCGCTCTTTTTGGAGTATTGGCATTAGTGTTGACTTCTTGATTTCCCAAGAAGACTATACCAGGGCATCTTTTGTTGGAATAGGTTTGTTTGATATGAAGACTCAATCCAGTATTCTCCAGTGAAGGCCTTGTTTATTTGATAGTAGTCCTTTCTCCCCAGAGAAGTGGGTGCAATAATTACTCTCGAAGCACATATCTCTGGGTTCCCCAGTGAAGAACGTATCTCTGGTTTCTCCAGTGAAACATATATCTCTGCTTTCCCCAGTGAAGCATGTATCCCTGCTTTCTCCAGTGAAGATCGTATCTCCAGTGAAGAATGTATCTTGGTTTCCCCTCGTTGATGTGGTTTTGACCTCCCCATTGAAGTCAACATGAAGCCCCCAGTAGATGTCTCGATGATGAAGCATTGTCTCCCTTAGTGAAATCCGTATGTTTGTCTTCCTTTAAAGCGGGCCTAAATTCCCCAGTGAATGTTTTGACAATTTGGTTTCCATCTGCCTTATTCAAGATCAGTATTGAAATCACCAGTAGGAGTATGGACCGTGAAACATTTGTTTTCCCTATTGAAGTCTGTGTGCTATTCCTCGGGAAGGTTATCCCATGGAATCTCTTGTTGGAATGAGTATTTATGATGAAAAGTTTTCAATCCGCAGTTTTTTCTCTCCAGGAAAGTGGGCCTGAATTCCCCAGTGAGGTTTGATTATCTCGGCGTCAGTCTGCTTTATTTGAGGCTGATCTTGCAATCTCCAGTAGGAATGTTGCTTTTGAAAAACTGATTTCTCCGATGAAACTGGAAGAAATATGTTCTATCCCGGTATCTGTTTGATTTAGCTACATCCGGATTATGTTTCTCTTTAGTGAAGTTAGGACAGGCAATAGGTTTGGTTTCCGTATTTGCTTTTACCTTTCTTGGATTGATATTTCTGGTTGATGTTTAGCCCCATGTTGTTGGTACCTGAGGCGGTTTTGTCTGATTATGTATCCTTTTACTAGCATACGCACGATATCACTCATACATTCATACATGCATCATGCATTATTACAAATCATTCTTCATTGACATTGTGTTCTAACCATCCTGCATCGCTCCTTGCTTAGTTGGATTTGGTTTTCCCTCTTGAGTTTATTTCTCAAAGAATGTATTTTCGTTGGCCGTCTTGCTCCAGTTTGTTTCTAATTGGATTCGTGGTTGCATGACAATATTATTTACTCTGGATTTCTAAGAACTTCGAGTTTCGGTTTATGCATTTATTTTGCACGAGAAGACCTTATCTCCTCAGTAGAAATAACGTGGCATTTCTCCAGGAAGTCATTTCTCTTTCCCCAGGAAGTCGTATCTCTTTCTCCAGGAAGTCATATCTCTTTCCCCAGGAAGCCATATTTCTATCCTCAGAAATTTATCTTTCTTTGCATTTCCCCTTTGACAATGAGTGGATATCTCTTTATTTGAGATAAGTTTGCATATTACCCTTTCCAGGCAGAGTGCCTTGGTTAAAGAAGAATTTGAGATCCGTTCCAGGTGAAACACCAGAATTTTGGGGAAAACTTATGATATTTTCAAATCTACCTTCAGTGAACGTTGGTAGTGCATCGGCAATGAACGTCGGTGTTTCTTATCTTTTTGCTATCATCAGTGAACAATGGTAGTTCCTTGTCAGTGAACGGTGATGGGATGATATTTTAAAATTTACCTTCAGTGAATGTTGGTAGTGCATCGGCAGTGAACGTCGGTGTTTCTTATCTTTTTGCTATCATCAGTGAACGGTGGTAGTTCCTCGTCAGTGAGCGGAGATGGGATGATGTTTTCAAATCTACCTTCAGTGAATGTTGGTAGTGCATCGGCAGTGAACGTCGGTGTTTCTTATCTTTTTGTTATCATCAGTTAACGATGATAGTTCCTCATCAGTGAACGGTGATGACATGATATATTTTCTCTTATACCTTCAACTATGGAGTTGGTAGTTTACCGTCATCTGTGATTCGATATATCTTTTTCTCTCTACCTTCAGTGAACGTCGGTAGACATCGACAGTGAACGTCGATGCTTGTTATCCTCCTCTCTGATTCAATTCTTTTGGTCCACCAGTGATTTATTTTCCTGGTGGGGGTTGCTCCTTTGTTTCTTCATTTTGGTTGCATCCCCAATGTTACTTTGCGTCTCTTTTGTTCTATTCATATGCATTCATAATCATAAGCATTGCATGGCATCTTAGAGACAAAAATAGGGCTTGTTTTATATTTAAGTATCTTCAATCGCGTCGACACGAAGATTTTTAATTTTCGTATCTCCGAATAGAAGACACTTAAATAAGGGCAGCTATTGTACCCCAATTTCCCCCCCTAAGATTCCCCTATCATATCATGTTAACTTGATCATAACAAGATCACATTAGGGTTGGTTCTTCATCTTGCTCTATCTCATATATTTAAGTTTGCTCTTGAGGAATCTCCAAGCACCTTGGTTGTGTATCTTGTATATGTGTTGTTGACTAACCTCTAACCAAAATACAAAAAAAAATATTTGTCTTTGTCCTTGCACAATTTGTGTTTTGTAGGTACCAAGTCAAAGAATCCAACAAATAAGCTCATGCAAAGTTGATTGATCCCATTGTGGCAAATCCAGCATGCATCGACCCATAAAGGTATGCATCGACTCATTTTTGTTGTGCATAACTTGCATGTGTCGACACATGCATGAATGTATCGACTCATCCTGCTTGAAAAAACTAGCATATGTCGACACATGCATGTATGTATTGACTCATCCTGCTTGTAAAACTAGCATTTGTCGACACATACGTGTTATGTATCGACTCATGCAGTTTGTATGGTTCTGTAATGAGTTGAGACAACAGTATGTATCGACACATAGAGGCATGTATCGACACATGCTGTGTTATACAGCTAGGATGTATCGATACATACCCCCTATGTATCGACTCATAATGGCAAAACGCACGTGTTTTTTGAAAAAAACCCAGCAAATTCAAATTGTTATCATTTTGACTCCAATTTTTTCTGCATAATTTGAAATTATATCATTAATTCAAATTTGGCTCCAAGAATCAATTACCAAATTACCACTAATCCCAATTCTAAAACTCTATAAATAGAGACCTCATTTCATTCAAATCACAAGCTTTTGATAGCCAAAATCATCTTGCTAAAAAACTCTCAATTCTCTCCATTTCACCAAATTCACTCAAAGCTCCATTTTCAAAAAGTTAGTAAGCTTTGCATTGAAGCTTACTAATCTTTGAGCTAAACCTTCATCCAAACATTTTTTCTCAATTAATTCTCTACATCCAAGCTTTGGTGATTGATTCTTGTTGTTGAATTGAAGCAAGTTCTGAAGTTGTTGGATAATTCTCAAAATCTACCTTTGGTAAGTTGGATCACCATCTTTAACAATGTGATCTCTTGTGGATTTCTGGTTTTGATTCATTGAGCACTGTTTTATAACTCCATTAATGCTATTTTCTCAAAATTTGCTGGAATTTTCATGCTCAATTGGATCCATGATCATAAGGTGTTTGATGAAAAGTTGGAATAAGAATTTGATCTTTAAAATGATGTTTTCTACTGATTTTTAACAGGATGCAATCAATTGTTGTAACATTGCAATTGATTGTCACAGAAAATTGATTTGATAAAAAAACTGCACTGATGCAATAGGTTGCTGTCTAGGCACAATTGATTGTAACGGTGCCAAAAATGCTTTTGCTGCCTTATTTTGGGACTGTTTTGACTTAAATATTTTTCTGCACTCTCTTTGATGGATAGTTTGGATTACAATTTTAAATGTCCAATTTGTTTTTAAGCTCAATGAACTTTGTGATGTAGATGAAGTTGGATAAATGTTCATCAATTCAAATCTACCTACAAATGAATTATTTAATTCATTTTTGGTGCTTTGGATTAATGATATGTTTAGTACTTTAATCCATCAAGAGGAGTGGTTGAATTTAAAGATGAAAGAATTTTGAAATGGTAATCCCAATTAGATTATCATTCCCTTCCCTCTTCATCTTACCCCTTTCTTTTTTTTAATTGTGCTACATGTTAAAGGATGGTGATATCTATATCATTTATCCAAACATGAAGTACATAGATTGCTATTGACCGGCCTCAAAATAGGTGCGACTTCTATATAAGTCCACTTACAATTGCTTAACATAGCGCTAAATTTTGTCCCGATTCGAATAAATGATCATTCGTGGCCCAAACTTATGATTGCAAGCCCAAGTATGTTAATTTGATCTCTTTGATCCAATAACCTTGAGATTCATTGTGTGGAGGCTTTGGTTCTACCAATCCTCTAATGGATCTACAACACCTTTGGTCAACGCGGATCACTTAAACATCGTTGATCATTAAATGTTAACCTTTTAAGAATTCCAAAATGGATGATATACTTGACAAAAAGAAATTGCAACTTGTTGTGTGGAGGCTTTGGTTCTACCAATACTCTAATGAGTTCCAAATGCAAGTTTCAAGATGGTCATCCAACTAACCACTCATTTCTAACAATTGACTTTATTTTATGCTTTTATCATTTTTTATGCTTTATGTACCATTTAATTCAAGCATTTTCATTTCATACCATTTTTATTTTGCTCACTTGAGCATTTACTTTTATGTCATTTTTATTTTGCTCATTTGAGCCTTTCTTTTCTTTTTAAATATACCTAATAATCAATATGAACCATAAAAATCTTTAATGATACTTGGATTATTTGGTTACTATCCTTGGCATTATGGAGCATTGGACTTCTTGGACTTAGGATTAGAGACATTGGCCTATCTTGGAGACTTTGTGATTTTATTTGATATTTTGTTCTGGAGTTCTTGAGGTTTACCTCGAGACATTGGGTTGTTTGTTTGTTTTGTGTGCAGGTTATTGTGATTACATACTTTGTTTGTAATTTGGAATTCACCCGTATACAACCATTACTCTGCCCAAATTTTGCGAAGATTTAATACACTTGAAGTTCGGTTCTCTCAAGAGGTCTAGTATCTTTGCTTGCTTGGTTTCAATCCAAAGAATGAGAATTCTATATTGACTCATAATGTCATGTATTGGCTTCTTGTTGGTTAGATGGTTCTTATCCTTAGCTTTTACCTTACGCTTTAGGATAATCTCTTCTTCTCCTCCCATCTTCTTTAATTTCAAAAATCATCTCCCTCCTTTTGAAAACTCTTCTTGTTTTGAAACTTGAAATATTTTCATAATAAACTTGGACTTAGGTCCATGCATTTTTAAAATGTTTTCATGAATAAATTTCAATCAATTTAATAATAACTTGACATTTTTGTGAGAAGACTAAAAGTCAACCAATCTCATTTCAAACCATTTTGCCACTTTGGCCTTTTATGTTAAAAACTTTTCTTAAAAGATTAGATTCTTGTCAATCCTTGTAGTGATGCAAACAACTATACTTCTACAATATGTAGTAAAGAGAGATATTTTCCACTTGGTTGTTGAGTGAGGCATTGTTGATTTTAAAATCCAATCCATATCCTCCACTTTAAGATGATGCGAATTCTCCTTTCTCATGATTGTGGGTAGTAAGTATGTTTTCCATACGGACAATGACGATGATGTCTTATCTCATAAAATTAACCTACACACTTGTGTTTCCAAGTTTTAAAAGAGGAACTACATGTACCCTGATCCCCTATTGCACGAAAGGTGGTACATAGGCACTAAAGGTTCGCAACCGCGGCGGGTGAAAAAAGCATAAAAATATTTCTTTTCTCACCTATACCATCCATTTTATACATAACACATTTTTAAAACCAAAATATACAAATTTTTCAAAGAGGTTCCTGCGGAGTACCGTAGATGTTTAGGGTGATAATACCTTCCCTTTGCATAACCAACCCCCTTACCTTGAATCTTTCCCATTTTTTTGGGTTATTCGCTCTTTCCCATTCCTTTGGAAACAATAAAGTGCGGTGACGATTTTTATTTTGATTTGTATAAAGTCTAGTCAATCCAATGGCTTAGTCTTGAACATTTCTACCGCTACAGCATCCTTCAAAGAATATGCCCAAAGGTGGAGAGAAATGGCATCCCGAGTTCAACCACCACTTCTGGAAAAAGAACTAGTTGATATGTTCATGGGAACTTTGCAAGGGATATACTATGAAAAGATGGTAGGAAGCATGTCGTCTGGATTTTCTAATTTGGTAACTATTGGTGAAAGGATTGAAGCAGGTAGGAAAAGTGGAAAGATACAAGGGGCATCATCCAGTACCCTTATAATTTAAAAAGACATGTTCCTAACTTCTATAAAAAGAAGGAAGGAGAAATCAATGATGTGGCATCACATCCAAGGGCACAACAACCATTGGAAATTCCACGAGAACAACAACAGAACATGTTTGAAAGGCCTCCAAGAAATTTTGATCCTCTCCCCATGTCGCATAAGTCAGTTATTACAACACTTAATGAAGGCATCTTTGGTAAGGCTCAAACCTCTAGCTCCTCTAGTTTGTGAACTCTCCCCAAGGTATGGTGCCAATGCCATATGCGAGTATCATTCAAATTCACCAGGGCATATCATAGAGAAATGTTGGGCCTTCAGGCATAAGGCTCAAGATTTGTTGGATGCCCAAGATATCGCCTCTGATAAGCTGAATATCAAGTCAAACCCCATTACTCCTCATGGTGGACCAGCAATAAACACAATGGAAATAATGACTGTCCTTGAGGCAGCCAAACGAGTAAAGGCCCCAATAAATTTGTTGAAAGAATATCTGTGGAAGTATGGGTTCCTTTTGGAACATAATGAAGTTTTTGAGAAGACATTATAAAAATTGGTGGATCAGGGGACAGTCCAATTCAGATCATACCCTAAAGAAGAATATATAGCTGCGATTGATGAAAGTACCAAGAAGCCATTGGTAATTTTCTTCCAATAACTGAACCATAATAAGAAGACTCTTGTGATTCCATGGGGAGAATCAACAGAAACTTCAGTAATAACGCCGAAGCAAACTATAAGGATACCAGTAGTTTCAAAAGCTACAATGGTAATAAGCAGGCCATCTCCTACCCCTTATGAAAGTGACAAAGTAGTACCTTGAAGTTATGAATCAATTGTATACGTCAACGACTTAAAACAGGAATGTAAGCCATCATCAAGTCAAAGACCTACAATCACAAATATAGCAGGAACATGGGGCATAACCCACAGTGGTAGAATATTTGGCTCCGAACGGCAAAATAAGGATGATATTATGGTGAAAAATAAAAATGATACATTGGTGAAAGACAACGAAAAAGCAGTTGTGGAAGCAAGTCAAGAACCAGAGCCTCTGAGCAAGAACTTTACTGATCAAGAGGCAGGATAATTTCTAAAGATAATTAAGAGGAGTGATTATAGGGTGGTGGATCAGCTTCACCAAACCCCAACAAAAATTTCTATACTCTCATTTCTCATCAAATTGGAAGCGCATCGAGACTCTTTAATGAAGTTTCTGAGTTATTCTCATGTCACATGAAAGATTACTTTAAACCAGTTTGACAATGTTGTAGCAAATTTGACGTCTGAATCATATCTGGGTTTTAATGACAGTTAGTTACGTCCACAAGGCCGAGCTCACAATAAAGAATTTCACATCTCCATTCATATAGGTACTACAATCCTGTCCAGGGTACTCAATGATACAGGTTCCTCCCTCAACGTGTTACCAAAATCGATGTTTAAGAAGTTGACACGAGATGGTGTTGTGATAAGACCAAGTTCTACGATAGTCAAAGCTTTTGACGGTTCTCAAAATACAGTGTTTGGAGAAGTGGACCTTCCTGTCAAGATCGGACCGCACATGTTCTATATCACTTTTCAAGTCATGGATATAGAATCAAGATATACATGTTTACTCGGGAGACCTTAGATTCATGCAGCAGGGGTAGTCACTTTAACTTTACACCAGAAATTTAAATTCTTCTTTGAAGGAGGATTAGTCATCATAATCGATGACGAAGAGGATATATTTGTAAGTCACATTGAATCCTACAGGTATATCAGTGCTGATAAAGATTGTATAGCCACACCATTTTAAGTTCTAGAGTTTGTCTCAATGGTAATACTACCGGTGGAAAAATCTAGAAACCTGTCGTGACTTCGTGGAGAGATTTATGGAGAACAGTGGAAAGTGGTGCCTCAATGGGTTGGGGAAAGCTCCGAGAAATACCTGAGAATAAGAATCACTTTGGTTTGTGTTATGAATTATCCAAGGCTGCTATAAAGGGAAAAGCACGATTTCCTCCAATCCAGGAGACCTTCGTCAACAAAGGAGTAGAGCATGGCAAACAACTGGTAATGATATCTAACAAAGACAACATCAAAAGGGAATATAATTTCATCCATGAATGCGCCCCAGGAGAAGAACTCAAGAGTTGGACAATTGTGGAGATTCCAGAGACTTTCCTTCCAAAGTAATTTTTCTTGTTTTCGAAAGAACCTATGTCAAACCCGAGGCATAGGGGTTGCTTGTAAGGGTCCCCCATTTTGTTTTAAACAATATTCATGATTAATAGAAGTTATATTTCATTTAATTAAGATCCATGTCTTTCTCTTACATTTATCTACTTTATTTAAAAATGGCAGTACTTTTATTCATACACATATTCCAAATTCACATACTAAAAACTGCACCAAAACATGATAAATGTGCAGATCCATGCCCAAAATCATCGATAATGTTACTGCTGCTATCCGATATAGTTTTGATGCGCCCATCAACAAAGATGAAGAGGAAGATGATGAAGATATTGAACTTTCCAAAGAATTGGCGAGGGAAATAGAGTGGAAAGCTGAAAGTATACAACCGTACCAGGAACCCATTGAGACCATTAATCTTGGCACAAAAGAAGATCCGAAAGAGATCAAGATAGGGGAAACATTGGAGAAAAGCATCAAATAAAGGGTTATCAAGTTGTTACATGAATATGTGGATATATTTTCCTGGTCTTACAAAGATATGCCAGGATTGGATACATACATTATGGTGCACAAATTACCTCTTAAATAAGGTTGCTCTCCGGTTAGGCAAAAGCTCAGAAGAACTCATCCAGACATGTCCAATAAGATTCAAGAAGAGGTCCTTAAAAAATTTCATGCAGGGTTCTTAGCGGTGGTACATTATCCACCTTGGATAGCTATCATCGTGCCAGTACCTAGAAGGATGGCAAAGCGCGCATGTGTGTAGATTATTCGGATCTGAATAAAGCAAGTCCCAGAGAAGATTTCTCGTTATCTCACATAGACGTTTTGGTGGACAATATAGCTCTAGATTCGGTATTCTTGTTCATGGACGACTTCTGAGGATATAACCAAATCAAAATGTCACCCGAAGATATGGAAAAGACTACTTTCATAACACCTTGGGGAACTTTCTGTTACAAAGTAATGCCATTTGGTTTGAAGAATGCAGGGGAAACTTTTCAACAGGCTATGGTCACACTATTCCATGATATGATTCACAAAGAGGTTGAGGTGTACGTAGGTGATATGATTTCCAAATCTCATACAGAGATGGATGACATCATACATTTACAAAAGCTATTCGAACGTCTGTGAAGGTTCAAACTAAGGTTGAATCTAAACAAGTGTACATTTGGTGTCAGATCAGGAAAATTACTGGGTTTTATTGTAAGTCAGCATGGTATTAAGGTGGAGCCCGACAAGGTAAAAGCCATATAAGAAATGCCAGCTCCGAGGACAGAGAATGAGGTTCACAGTTTCTTAGGACGATTGAACTACATTTCAAGGTTCATATCGCACCTAACTGCTACATGTGAGCCTATATTTAAATTACTGCGAAAATATCAGACAATGGTATGGAACGATGATTGTCAAAAAGCCTTCGAGACAATAAAGTAATATTCACAAGAGCCACCTATCTTAATGCCACCAGTCCCTGGAAGACCACTCATCATGTATCTGACAATACTTTAAGGATCAATGGGATATGTATTGGGATAACATGATGAAACAGGTAGAAAAGAGCATGCAATTTACTACCTCAACAAGAAATTTACTGACTGCAAAACCAGGTTCTCACTTCTCGAGAAGACTTATTGGGAGTTGGCTTGGGCTACTAAAATATCAAGGCAATATATGTTAACTCATACCATGTGGTTAATAGCAATAATGGATCCTTTAAAATATGTGTTCGAAAAACCAGCTCTTACAGGAAGGATTGCCCGATGGAAGATGTTCTTATAAGAGTATGACATCCAATATGTTACTCAAAAGACCATCAAGGGTAGTGTACTAGGTGACCATCTAGCTCATCAAAAATTACCAAAATATCAACCAATGAAGTTTGGCTTTCCAAACGAAGATGTCATGGTTATAGGTGACTTCGAAATACCTGGGCCCAACGAAGGACCCGAACCAGGAGCACATTGGACACTCATGTTCGATGGAGCTTAAAATTCATTGGGGCACGATATTAGGGCAGTTTTGACTTCTCCAAAAAATTATCACAAGCCTTATACTACGAGGTTATGTTTTGACTGCACCAACAACATCGCTGAATAGGAAGCTAGTATCCTGGGTCTAGAAGCTGCCATAGATCTAAGAATCAAACATCTTGAAGTATTTGGAGACTCTGCGTTAGTCATATACCAAGTCAATGGTGACTGGGACACTAAGCATCCCAAATTGATCCCATATAAGGATCATGTTTTTAAACTAGCTACAAAATTCACTGAGATCACATTCAGCCATATCCCACGAGAAGAAAAGTAGATGGCAGATGACTTGGAAACTATATCATCCACGTTTAAAGTGACTTGGATAAACCATGAACCACACATTACAATCATACATTTCGAAGAGCCGGCACACTTCCTTGCTATTGAAGAGGGACCATATAACAAGCCTTGGTTCTATGACATCAAGAGGTACATTGAAAAGCAAGAATATCCAGAAAATTCCTATATCATTGACAAACAAACTCTGCGGAAGCTAGCCTCAAAATTCATTCTGAGTGGTGATGTGTTATAAAAAATAAACTACGATATGGTGTTACTCAGGTGTATGGAGAAACAAGAAGCATATACGCTTATGAGAGAAACCCATGAAGGTACTTTTAGAACTCATACAAATGGGCATGCCATGGCTAGAAAAATCCTGAGAGCGAGTTATTATTGGTTAATGATGGAATCCGACTACTACCATTATATAAAAACATGCCACAAGTGCCAAATTTACGTCTACAAAATGAATTTGACGCCTACTCCTCTGAATTTCATGAATCTACTTGGCTATTTTTGATGTGGGGGAATTGATATGATAGGCATGATCGAATCGAAAGCACATAACGGACACCAGTTCATACTCGTTGCCATTTATTACTTCACCAAATGAGTAGAAGCAACATCCTACGAGAATGTTACAAGTCAAGTGGTCACTTGATTCATAAAAAAAAATCTCATATGCAGATATGGGTGTAACACGGTGGGAGAACTGACTTGGTTTTGTGTTTTATTGCAAATGTTGTGGTTAGCAAGAGTTGCCAACAACTTTTCTTTTATCCAATAAGGAAAGGGTGAAAAGTACATGAATGACCTTTTAAGATTTTTGAGTTCGGGGGGTAAGTTATGAAAAGGGAAGGTATTAGCACCCTTTTCATTCGTAGTTATCTACGGGCTCTTAATTGCTAGCTCACTTTTGAAAATCTTGATTTGTGTGTGTGATTTGTTTGAAAATATTTTAAAAATCCAATGTAAGGCCGCCTTTGTAATGATTCTTGTATTAGTCCTCAAGAATGCGTACAAAGTGTTTTAGAAAATATTTCGTTTAAAAGTGATGTGTGAAAAATTCTTTGAGAAAAGTTGTGAGCAAGCATTTAAGAGTTCTTACCCACTAAAGTTCTTTCTTATTATTTTCCTCCTCCTTTAGAGATAGTACTTTCAATATCATTAGTTGGTAGGTAGCCTTATCTATTGGATGTATAGGGATAGGCGAAGGGTCGCGAAATGGTCATAGAAGGTAACATGTAAGGATACTGTGATACGGTGGGAGAACTGACTTGGTATTTTGCGTTGGTGTTTGCAAATGTTTTGGTTTAGAAAGAGTCGCCACTGACTTTTTATTTTATCCTAAGGAAATGTCAAAAAGCGCAGGAAAGACCTTTGAGATGTTTTCTTGGGTTCTGGGAGTAGATTATAGAAAGGGAAGGTATTATCACCCTTTCTATCCATGGTTATCCATGAGCTCTTAGTTACTTGCTTAGATCACTTGCTTTGCATTTCTATTGTTTGAAATGGTGCTTTTCAATTGTTTGAAATGGTGCTTTGTGTGTGATTTTGAAAGATGTTTTGAAAAGAGGCCTTCGTTGTGGCGACCTTTGTAATGATTCTTGTTTGAATGTATACAAAGGTGTTTTTGTCTTTTGAAAAGTTTTTAATGTTTGAAAGTAGGGTTTTGAAATTGTGTTGTGAAGTGTGTTTTGAAAAGTAGCAAGGATGTTTTTTGCAAGCTTGATCAAGTAACTAAAAGCTATCTACCCTATTTTACTCAAAGATCTTTCTTATGTTTTTAACCCTTTTAACAGTGTTGTTTCACCATTGTATATGGAGAACAACCTTGTGTTAGGATGTTAAACGGGACAGGCGCGGGTCATCGTATATACCATGATAGCAATTGTGTTAAGTATTTTTGGCAATTTTCTTTAAGGGACTTGATCATTTTGATTAGGAAACCAAGATAGCGTCATCGAGGGACTATGATCTTTTGTTTTATTTTTGTTTTGCCAAAGTACTTGACATGCAACCATGGCCCATTTTTGAAGGCAACAAGTGGATTGTAACCCTAGGGGTGCAAGTGTGCATTGTGTTTGTTTTTCATGCATATTTGTCTTTGATTAGGTCAAGCTAGTTGTTGATTTTATTTGCATACAATCCCTAGGTCTAACCATGGCATAATTGAAAGCATTTAAATATGCGGGAATTTAAATGCAACACTATTACAACATGATATAGGGAGGGGGGTACAAATTTGAATTGGAGGGTATTTGACAAGAAATTAAATTCTAAGTTATTACAACCAAATTGAATGTATAGGATACAATATTTAAATGTACAATTAAATACAATAAATAAATATCAAATAAAAGGTATTATTATGCAAAAAGTTTTTATGTATGTAAAAAGTATTTTTTTTAATGTGAAATGTAAAATAAAAAAAAGTCAATTTTAATTATTTGTTATTTAGGGCAAAAACCCTAATTCTTAAATAAATAGTATTATTTATTAATTATATACAATAATATATATTAATTTAAAAAAAATGAAAGTATATTGTAAAAAGATATTTTTAGTGTAAAATATTAATAAAAATGAAAATGTATTATTTTTGTATTTTTGCCCTAATTATTTAATAAAATAAAGTATATATATATATATATATATATATATATATATATATATATATATATATATATATATATATATATATATATATATATATATATATATATATATATATATATATATATATATATATATATATATATATATATTATATATATATATATATATATATATATATATATATATATATATATATATATATATATATATATATATATATATATATATATATATATATATATATATATATATATATATATATATATATATATATATATATATATATATATATATATATATATATATATATATATATATATGTTAAACATATTAAATATATAAAAAGTAAAAATTAAATATTTAGAAAAAATGTGTATATTCAAGAAAATGTTTTTAAATATAAATAAAATAGTAAATGAAAAAATAAACATATTTTTACATTATTTTTAGGTTTTAATAAAAAGAATATAAAACAATTAAGCATTTTTATACTAGTAACAAATAAAATAAATTCCAAATAAATACAAAAATTTATGAAAATAATTTTTTAAGTATTTTTATGTTAGAAAATAAAATATCAAAATCAGAAATAAAATAAAAATGCAAAAATGACCAATGTACAAATAAATGGGCCAGGGGGTGCAAACAGAAAATGCATGTGTAAAGAGTAAAAACAACCAGGCCCAGCCCAGTCAGACTTCATCTTCTTCCTTTGAATCAAAACACGCGCGCTTCTTAACCTAATTCTTAACCTAGTTTTTTCAGAAAGTTCATGGGTGAAATTCTCCTAGCACGATTAATGTAAATGAAAACTAAGCATATGTATGGCTTCAGGGCTATGAGTACAACATATTTCATTCACAAACCTAAGCCTAACTATTCCTAAATAGAGAGATAGAAGTCCATGAAATACCTGTTTCAGTTGACTTCGAGTTGGCCAATGCAGCAACTTTCAAGGGTCCTTGAGCTTCTTTTGAGCTTGCCTGAAGTCCAAGGAAGCTTTCCAATGCTTACTTTGTTTTGAAATGGCTTGAATCGTGCCACATAACTCAACCTGTAAAGCTTTGAAACAAAAATGGCAATGTGTGTTAATGGTGTTACAGATAGCAATGGAGGCCTGGGATAGTTCAGGTGAGTTGAGTGGAAGGTATTGGAACAAATTTGAGGCAAAACGCACGAGGGAGAATGGAGATGGAGATGGTTCTGCAGGTCGTTCCCTGTTTTGCAGAAAAATAGTGATTCTGTGTACAAGGGGGTTTGAGAGGAAAAGGGGTCGTGTTTCTGGCTTGTTGGGAGGTATGAAACTTTTTACAATGTTTGTATAAGTTGGTTTCTTCAGATGTGAGAGATTGCTTGTATTTTGCAAGTTTCTTCTACTTGAAGCAAGAGTGTGTATGTTTTCAATGCAAACCTGTACAAACCCTCTATTATGCTGCACACTTTTCCCTTGGTTCTTGGAATTGGTAGATTGAATCTTGCTTCAGGGATCTGGCCCCATGCCTCAAGGATCTTGTTTTGACATAAAGGTTAACTTTACAAAAATGGCATTTTACCTTTTTCCAAATAGGGATTAGTCTTGTATGCAATGTCCAAATGAACAAGATAATACCTTAGCTCAATGGTTATGCATTAAATTAAGGAGTATAAACTGGTTTTGAGGCCTGCAAGCTAGTACCAAGCATGCTGATTTGAAAATGCAAGTTTGTATGAACATGTATTGGTCATGGACAAAAGTGAGTTTTTGCCAACTTCAAGCATTCGATTCTCTCTAACCACAAGGTTTTTTGAGGAGTTCTTGGACAATTTGGAAATCTTGGAACATGTACTATAATCCATCTTTGAAATGCAACTTGAAACTCCAAGTGTAAATATGTGAAAAATGGCCAAGAAGATGGGTCAAAATCCTGCCTAAACTAGGGCAAAATTTCTCTAAGTTAAAAGTTTTAGGTACCCTTGTTCCAAAAATCATAACTCGAGATACTAGCTTCTTTTGAGGAAACTTTGTGAATCAAAGTTGTAGAATTTATGATGGACTATAATTTTCATGTTGCAAGTTTTGTTTGAATCCATATGCATCTTGGTGAAAAAATGGGACAAAGTTAGGAAAAAATAAGAAAATTTCATAACTTAGAAAATTTCAAGTTATGAAATTTTTTCCATTTTAAACCCTAACATGCATTTTTGGGTTTCTTGATGAAAAAGTTTCATAATTTGACATGTATTGGTGAAAAATGACTCTTGGCATTTGATTTTTGACCAAAAAGTCAAAGTTTGACTTTTCAGTGTACAGTCAAACTTTGATCAGTTGACTAAAAAATTCATCTGTCAATCCTATGCATTTGAGATCTTTTGAACTTGTTGAATGGGTCAAGACAAAGTAATTGAGTCCTTGAGTCTATGGTTGAGCTTAAATTGCCATTGGCTAGGTCAAACAGTCAAAAATTGCCTTTGTGCAGTCAAAACCCTAAAAATGACCATTTTGCCCTTTTGGTGATCTGATCAAATTTCTTGTGGAATTGTGATCCAAACTTGATCAAATGGTTCATATGAGTTCATAATGTTGACGTGGGTCAAATTTCATGAGGTTTGACTGTCAATTGGCCACAGTTGACTTTTTCCCCAATACAGCTGATTTCTAGGTCAACTGTCCAATTGACTGGGCAAAAATTTGAATCAAGGCTTGAGATTTGGTATGGACAAACTTGTGAGTCCAACATAAAGTGTGAAAGTCACCTTGGGAATTGTAGGTCAAAACATCCTTGTGCAAACTCAAACCCTAATTTAGGTCAACAGTGCAAGGAGGTGTCTTGAGCAGAGCAAACCCTAGCTTGATCTTGAGTTCCAAGAGTCTTGTGATGAGAATGTTGATGAAATGAGAGGGAAAATTTTGGGGTACAATAGTTGCCCCTGTTCAATCTTCTTGAACCTGAAGAGTTAGATTGGCAAGTTTGCCTTTCGCGACTCGAAGGTAAAAGTGGATTGGACACTAGAGTGCCCATAAATTTGCACTCGTCAAAATATTGTTGAGGGAATGGGCTTAAAGATGCCATTTGGATATGGTAGAACCTTGCTGGAGATGGGCTTAAAGATGCCATCCAAGAGTGTTCATTGGACTGCAATATGGTAGGTCAGAAGAATGAGCATCGAAATGGTATCCGTGTCTGGAATGCATTTGAATTTTATGTGGAGACGGAGTCTATATGAGCAAAAGAATGGCGCCCGCGTCTGGGGCGTATCTGAGCTGTAACTGTATTTTAATTTTGAGTGAATATAAGAATGACTGCCATGTCTGGAGTGTATCTGTATTGTATCTAGGTAACAGAGAAACATCTGCGTATGGAGCAACTGTGTGCTGGGGATAAACTATGAATAAGTGACAGAATGGAAACCGTGTCTGTAGCGTATCTGGATTGTATCTGAAGTTGAGATCTGTATGAGTAGTAGAATGACCGCCGTGTCTCGGGTGTATCCGTAGTGTAACCGGGATCTGAATAAGTGACAAAATAACCTCTGTGGCCACTGCACTGGGGGGATTAAACTGCTGGTGTAAAGGACAGGACGACATACGTGTTTGGAGCGTACCTGAACTTATAGTGGATAGTTGAATCTAAATGAGAGATAAAATGGTAGCCGTGTCTGGAGCGTATCTAGTCTGTATCTGATTGCTGGAGTCTGAATGAGTAGTAGAATGACCGCCGCGTCTGGGGTGTATCCATACTGTATTTTGACTTGAAGTTCTGAATGAGTAATGGAATGAACGCCATGTCTGGGGTGTATCCATACTGTATCTGAATAATTGTTAACAATAGCCTTTTAATCTTATCCTGAAAAAGGTAAAATGTTAGCTGAAACACAAAGTTATGTTGCACGATATGTATGATGCAATGAATTGTGCTTCATCAATGTTTATGATATATGAATGTAATGGTTGCGCATGTAAGCTGAGTAACTGTCTTGCTAAGGAAAATAAATCCTTGATAACCGGAGATAATGAAATCTTTGATTGCTGTCAGGGAAAGTAAATCCTTGACCAAAGCTGGGGATTCCAGAATATCTTTGAAGATGAGAAATCCTTGCTGACTGCTGACTGCTTGGGGAATAAGAAAAACTCTGAAAATCTCTACTGGGAAGTTAAAACCTGGGAGGCTTCTGCTGGAGAAATGAGACTGAGAATCTTCAATCTGCTGGGAAATAAATCTATGGGGAGAATGTTTGGACTATTCTGGCTCTACTGAGGATTGGGCTTTCAGGGTTTTCAGCCTCTACTGGGGATCTCGAAGCTTAATTCTGATGGGAATTTTGAAAATTAACTCAGCTGGGGAATCAAGTTTTAGACCGCACTGGCTCCGTTGCGGATCTTGAAGCTTAACTTCGCTGGGGAAATATACTCCATATTTAACCTTGTTGAGGATCCGAATGATGTATCGTAGGGGATTTCTTCTGGAATGGCATAAAGATTTCTCCCTACTCCTTCAACCTATCAGTAATTATCCTTTTTCAATTTGTTTTATTTGTAAGCAGTGATCATATTCAAATGCATATGCCTATTTAATAAAACATTGGACGTTTTCAAATAAAACATAAGTGTAAAAAGAAAAGAAAGGCAAGCGAATTTCTGCACTTTGAAGTATATTTGTATTTAACTTTTGTGAGTATTTTTGTACAAAGGAGACATACATCCTAGTAAGAGAATGTTGTCGTAAAAAAATTTGAAAAATTTTATACAAAAGAAAGATGGCTATGTGTAACAATTCCATGGGATTCCCATTCTGCTATAGCCTTCACAACTCTGAATATTTTGTCCATTCGTTGCTTCGTCCGCCGATGACTGGATTGATCAGAAGCTTGGAGCTTGTTGGTGAAGAGATTGTTCTTAAAGTGATCCTACAAGACATAGTTATACGCTTTAATTCCCTAACTTTTGCCTGGACCGCCCTTTCGGGTTTTCGATCCACCGGGAAACCCTTTTTTTCCCAAGTCGCCCTTTCGGGTTTTCAACTTGCTGGGTGTATAGATTTTTTTGTTTTATCCCTAACTTTTGCCTCAACCGCCCTTTCGGGTTTTCGATTCACCAGGATGCCCATTTTTGCCCAAGTCGCCCTTTCGGGTTTTCAACTTGTCGGGTCGTTTTATGTGCAGTATCTTTTGACTATGTCTGTGTTTGCAAGGTGTGGCAAATCGTCGTCGTCCATGGTGGCCAGAATCATTTCCCCACCAGAAAATATGCTCTTAATCACAAATGGTCCTTCATAAGTAGGAGTCCACTTGCCCCTGGGATCACTTTGCGGTAAGATGATCCGCTTGATTACAAGATCTCTGACTTGATATATTTGACGTCTGACTTTCTTGTTGAAGGCCTTGATCATCCGTTTTTGATACGTCTGACCATGACAAACAGCAATGAGTCGCTTCTCGTCGATAAAATTAAGTTGATCAAGCCGAGTCTGAATCCAATCGTCTTCACTCAAACCAGCGTCCTTCATAATCCTTAAGGAAGGAATATGAACTTCCATGGGTAGAACAACTTCCATGCCATACACCAAAGAAAATGGGGTTGCCCCTGTTGAAGTACGTACCGTGGTACGATATCGATGCAGAGCAAATGGTAACATCTCATGCCAGTCCTTGTAGGTAACTATCATCTTTTGAATGATCTTCTTGATATTTTTGTTCGCAGCTTCAACAACACCGTTCATCTTCGGCCGATAGGGAGATGAATTGTGATGATACATCTTGAACTGTTCGCATAGAGCAGTGATCATAGTGTTGTTCAAATTTGTACCGTTGTCCGTGATAATCCTGTCGGGGACACCATACCGGCATATGAGATTCTGCTTGATGAAGCGGGCAACCACATTCTTTGTAACTGAGGCATAGGAAGCTGCCTCGACCCACTTGGTGAAATAGTCAATAGCGACCAAGATAAAGCGATGTCCATTGGATTCCGTAGGCTTGATCTCTCCAATCATGTCAATGCCCCACATTGCGAATGGCCAAGGAGCTGTCAGAACGTTGAGAGGAACATGAGGAATATGTACCTTGTCGGCATAGACTTGGCACTTGTGGCAAGTATGGGAATGTTGGTGACAATCAGCTTCCATGGTAGACCAGTAGTAGCCTGCCCTTAGAATCTTTTTAGCCATCGTATGTCCGCTCAAGTGGGTGCCAAATGTGCCGCTGTGTATCTCAGTCATGATCAACTCTGCTTCATCTTTATCCATACAACGAAGTAGAACACAATCATGGTTGTGCTGATAAAGGATGCCATTTCTTAGGAAGAACTTGGCAGCAAATCTCCTTAAAAACTTTTTTTCATTGACGGAAGCTCCTTCATGATATTCTCAAGTTTGGAGATATCTTTTGATTTCATGAAACCAGGGTTGTTCCACTACTTCTTCGGTATTAATCTCATGTCAGTGCGCTGGTTCGTCCATTCGCTCGATGGTAATTTGGGGAGCCTCATTATCCCAGTTGAGTTTAAACATTGAAGATATTGTAGCCAGAGCATCTGCTAGCTGATTTTCTTCTCGCGGGAAATGCTCGAAGGTAATCTGCTCGAAATGAGGCAACAACGTCAGGACATGTTCTTTGTATGGGATAAGATTAGGATGTTTAGTGTCCCACTCTCCTTTGACTTGACTTATAACCAAAGCCGAGTCCCCAAATACGACCAATGATTTGATTCCAAAGTCTATAGCAACCTTGAGACCAAAGATGCAAGCTTCATATTCAGGCATGTTGTTGGTACAGCTGAAACAAAGTCGGGCAGTGAAGGGTGTATGGAAACCTTCCGGAGAAATGAGTACCGCACCGATGCCGTTGCCAAGTGCATTTGAAGCACCATCAAAGTATAGGGTCCATCGGGATCCTTGTTCAGGTCCGTCATACGGTCCGTTACCTTCGATGTTGTCCAAAGTCATGATGTCCTCGTCAGGGAAGTCGAATCTCATAGATTGGTAATCTTCGACGGCTTGATGAGATAGATGGTCGGCTAGTACACTCTCCTTTATAGCTTTTTGGGTAGTATACTGGATATCATACTCAGTCAGGATCATTTGCCATCTAGCGATTCTTCCAGATAAAGCAGGCTTCTCGAAGATATACTTGATCGGATCCATTTTGGAAATCAGCAAGGTGGTATGAGTCAACATATACTGTCTCAGTCGGCGAGCAGCCCATACCAAAGCGCAGCAAGTTTTCTCGAGCAGTGATTAGCGAGTCTCACAGTCGGTAAACTTTTTGCTAAGGTAATAAATGGCATGCTCTTTTCGGCCAGGCTCGTCATGTTGGACCAGCACACACCCCATTGAGTTATCCAAAACAGTTAGATACATGATTAACGACCTTCCTTCGACGGGTGGCATCAAAATAGGAGGTTCTATTAAATACTCCTTGATTTTATCAAAAGCAACTTGACAATCATTGTTCCATTCAACTACCTGATCCTTCTTTAACAGTTTTAAAACTGGCTCACAGGTAGAAGTCAGGTGAGAGATGAATCTGGAGATATAGTTCAAGCATCCTAAGAATCCTGTAACCTCCTTTTCAGTACGATGGGCAGGCATTTCTTGTATAGCCTTCACTTTAGCTGGATCAACCCCAATGTCTTTGTTGCTGACAATAAATCCCAGAAGTTTACCAGACCTAACTCCAAAAGTGCACTTGCTTGGGTTCAATCTGAGCTTATACTCCTTCAACCTGGCAAATAGCTTTTGCAGATGATCAAGGTGTTCTTCTTCTGTCTATGATCGAGCTATCATGTCGTCTAGGTAAACTTCGATCTCATGATGTATCATATCATGAAACAAAGCTACCATGGCGCGTTGATAAGTTGCCCCTGCATTCTTCAGTCCGAATGGCATCACTTTGTAGCAGAAGGTACCCCATTGCGTGACGAAAGTAGTTTTCTCCATGTCCTCGGGGGCCATTTTGATCTGGTTATATCCCGAGAATCCATCCATGAAGGAAAACACTTTGTGCTGAGTTGCATTGTCAACCAAGATATCGATATGTGGTAGTGGAAAATCATCCTTGGGGCTAGCCCTGTTCAAATCCCGATATTCCACGCATATTCTGACTTTGCCGTCCTTTTTAGGCACAGGCACAATGTTAGCAACCCATTGTGGATAGGAAGTAACAGCCAGAAAGCCAGCGTTGAATTGATTCATTACCTCATCTTTAATCTTCTCAGACATGTCAGGCCTCATTCGGCGGACCTTTTGCTTGATCGGTGGATAATCTTCTCTTGTGGGAAGACGGTGAACCACGATATCTGCGTCTAATCCTGGCATGTCTTCATAAGACTAGGCGAATATTTCAACATATTCGTTCAACAACTACACTAAACGCTCCTTGACATTTGGTTCCAGGTTGACACCCACTTTTACTTCCTTCCTGTCTTTGTCTGTCCCCAAGTTGATGGTTTCTAGCAACTCTTCATGAGGCAGAATAGCCCTCTCTTCTTGTTGTAGAAGTGTGGCTAACTCTCCCGGCACTTCACAATCTTCGTTAACTTCGTACTCAGCATGATTGACCAAATCTTCAGAGTTATCGAAGGCTAAAGCAGAATAGTCACCCAGGGAATCCAGAGTGGATGGGTACCTGCATTTGTGAGTGTGGGTGTGTGTAAGGGATAGCCATCCTTAAACAAAAATGCAAAAAGGAAAGAAAATGAACACAACAACTTATAGATGAAAAACGTCCAATGATTCACCTAAACATGGCATATGATTATGAAGAAAATCAAGCCCTTACAAATGGACCTACATGCCCCGGGCAAGGCATGAGGTGAAAATAGTGTGCGATTTGTTTTAGTTATTACAGACCATAAAAATGGGAAATTGCTAAAAGATAAAATTACTGGTTGATAAAGGTGATGGGAACAAAATCCTTTGCTTCCCAGTTGTTCAAACCCCTTTCGATGGTCAGAAATATCCAATCTTCAAAGTGGCTCTCTTCATCTTCATCTTCTACAGCATTGATTCCATGGTGTTAGATCTTGACGGGTGGTCCTCCAACCTTAGAGCGACGCATAGCCTTTTGTCCCGCAGCAGTAAACCCTAACCCAGACTTGTCTGTCTTATGGGGAAAGTCAGGCAATTGTCCCCATACTGTACTCTTCCCTTCTTTGATCACCGCCTCTGCGTCCTTGAGAGATGCCATCCTAGATACATGCTTGGGAATGATATGCACCTCAACCATTGTCTTTGCAACTGCTCCCTCAGGAGAAACTTCCTCAAAATGCTGAAAAGGAGTTTCGATGAACTCGCCATCCAACTCCACATAGCGGAAGGAATTGAGATGACTTATAATGTATTCTTGCTCGCCGTGCACTGTTATAATCTTACCCTTAACAGGATATTTCAGCATTTGGTGCAAAGAGGAGGTAACTGCCCCGACATAATGGATCCACGGTCTTCCTAGCAAACATGAATATGACGGACGAATGTCCATCACGTAGAAGGTGGAGTTGAAAACTTCTGTGCCTACTTTGATAGGAATATCAACCTCTCCATGAACCATTCTTTTGGAACCATCAAAAGCCCTAACAACGATGTTACTAGGTTTGAGAGTCAGTCCTTCGCAGTCCAAACGGTCTAAGGCTTTCTTTGGAAGCACATTCAAGGAAGAACCAGTATCAACTAAGACATGGGGGAGAGTGGTTCCACGACATTCAACTGAAACATGTAACGCGTCGTTGTGTTTCCTTCCTTTGGGAGTTAATTTAGCATTGGAAAAGCCAAGGCCATTATTAGCAGTAAGACTGGCCACACATTCCTGAAACTGGTCAGCCGAAGTCTCTTGGGGTACATGTGCCGCTTTCAAGAATTTGATTAGGGCCTTAGCATGGGCCTCAGAACAGAGCAGGAGAGCTAACATTGAAATTTTAGAAGGGGTCTGCCCTAACTGTTCCACAACGTCGTAGTCACTTTTTCTGATTATTTTCAAGATTTCATCCATTTCTTTCTGAGTGGTTTCAGGGATAACCACAGCATGAGCCTTCGTCCTGACAGGCACTTCCAGTATCCCCTTACCCTTGTCGGTAGTATCAGCAGATGGTCTTACTTCAGGGGTATCCAGTTCTTCAATCACTGGGCCTTGCACAAATGGTCCAACAGGTGCAGAAGCTTTCAAGGGTCTGAAAACTGCTCGAGGGGGAGCAATCTCCGGAGAAAAGATCCGGCCACTGCGGGTTATCTTGCTTGTACCTGAAGTTGAGATCTGTATGAGTAGTAGAATGACCGCCGTGTCTCGGGTGTATCCGTAGTGTAACCGGGATCTGAATAAGTGACAAAATAACCTCTGTGGCCACTGCACTGGGGGGATTAAACTGCTGGTGTAAAGGACAGGACGACATACGTGTTTGGAGCGTACCTGAACTTATAGTGGATAGTTGAATCTAAATGAGAGATAAAATGGTAGCCGTGTCTGGAGCGTATCTAGTCTGTATCTGATTGCTGGAGTCTGAATGAGTAGTAGAATGACCGCCGCGTCTGGGGTGTATCCATACTGTATTTTGACTTGAAGTTCTGAATGAGTAATGGAATGAACGCCGTGTCTGGGGTGTATCCATACTGTATCTGAATAATTGTTAACAATAGCCTTTTAATCTTATCCTGAAAAAGGTAAAATGTTAGCTGAAACACAAAGTTATGTTGCACGATATGTATGATGCAATGAATTGTGCTTCATCAATGTTTATGATATATGAATGTAATGGTTGCGCATGTAAGCTGAGTAACTGTCTTGCTAAGGAAAATAAATCCTTGATAACCGGAGATAATGAAATCTTTGATTGCTGTCAGGGAAAGTAAATCCTTGACCAAAGCTGGGGATTCCAGAATATCTTTGAAGATGAGAAATCCTTGCTGACTGCTGACTGCTTGGGGAATAAGAAAAACTCTGAAAATCTCTACTGGGAAGTTAAAACCTGGGAGGCTTCTGCTGGAGAAATGAGACTGAGAATCTTCAATCTGCTGGGAAATAAATCTATGGGGAGAATGTTTGGACTATTCTGGCTCTACTGAGGATTGGGCTTTCAGGGTTTTCAGCCTCTACTGGGGATCTCGAAGCTTAATTCTGATGGGAATTTTGAAAATTAACTCAGCTGGGGAATCAAGTTTTAGACCGCACTGGCTCCGTTGCGGATCTTGAAGCTTAACTTCGCTGGGGAAATATACTCCATATTTAACCTTGTTGAGGATCCGAATGATGTATCGTAGGGGATTTCTTCTGGAATGGCATAAAGATTTCTCCCTACTCCTTCAACCTATCAGTAATTATCCTTTTTCAATTTGTTTTATTTGTAAGCAGTGATCATATTCAAATGCATATGCCTATTTAATAAAACATTGGACGTTTTCAAATAAAACATAAGTGTAAAAAGAAAAGAAAGGCAAGCGAATTTCTGCACTTTGAAGTATATTTGTATTTAACTTTTGTGAGTATTTTTGTACAAAGGAGACATACATCCTAGTAAGAGAATGTTGTCGTAAAAAAATTTGAAAAATTTTATACAAAAGAAAGATGGCTATGTGTAACAATTCCATGGGATTCCCATTCTGCTATAGCCTTCACAACTCTGAATATTTTGTCCATTCGTTGCTTCGTCCGCCGATGACTGGATTGATCAGAAGCTTGGAGCTTGTTGGTGAAGAGATTGTTCTTAAAGTGATCCTACAAGACATAGTTATACGCTTTAATTCCCTAACTTTTGCCTGGACCGCCCTTTCGGGTTTTCGATCCACCGGGAAACCCTTTTTTTCCCAAGTCGCCCTTTCGGGTTTTCAACTTGCTGGGTGTATAGATTTTTTTGTTTTATCCCTAACTTTTGCCTCAACCGCCCTTTCGGGTTTTCGATTCACCAGGATGCCCATTTTTGCCCAAGTCGCCCTTTCGGGTTTTCAACTTGTCGGGTCGTTTTATGTGCAGTATCTTTTGACTATGTCTGTGTTTGCAAGGTGTGGCAAATCGTCGTCGTCCATGGTGGCCAGAATCATTTCCCCACCAGAAAATATGCTCTTAATCACAAATGGTCCTTCATAAGTAGGAGTCCACTTGCCCCTGGGATCACTTTGCGGTAAGATGATCCGCTTGATTACAAGATCTCTGACTTGATATATTTGACGTCTGACTTTCTTGTTGAAGGCCTTGATCATCCGTTTTTGATACGTCTGACCATGACAAACAGCAATGAGTCGCTTCTCGTCGATAAAATTAAGTTGATCAAGCCGAGTCTGAATCCAATCGTCTTCACTCAAACCAGCGTCCTTCATAATCCTTAAGGAAGGAATATGAACTTCCATGGGTAGAACAACTTCCATGCCATACACCAAAGAAAATGGGGTTGCCCCTGTTGAAGTACGTACCGTGGTACGATATCGATGCAGAGCAAATGGTAACATCTCATGCCAGTCCTTGTAGGTAACTATCATCTTTTGAATGATCTTCTTGATATTTTTGTTCGCAGCTTCAACAACACCGTTCATCTTCGGCCGATAGGGAGATGAATTGTGATGATACATCTTGAACTGTTCGCATAGAGCAGTGATCATAGTGTTGTTCAAATTTGTACCGTTGTCCGTGATAATCCTGTCGGGGACACCATACCGGCATATGAGATTCTGCTTGATGAAGCGGGCAACCACATTCTTTGTAACTGAGGCATAGGAAGCTGCCTCGACCCACTTGGTGAAATAGTCAATAGCGACCAAGATAAAGCGATGTCCATTGGATGCCGTAGGCTTGATCTCTCCAATCATGTCAATGCCCCACATTGCGAATGGCCAAGGAGCTGTCAGAACGTTGAGAGGAACATGAGGAATATGTACCTTGTCGGCATAGACTTGGCACTTGTGGCAAGTATGGGAATGTTGGTGACAATCAGCTTCCATGGTAGACCAGTAGTAGCCTGCCCTTAGAATCTTTTTAGCCATCGTATGTCCGCTCAAGTGGGTGCCAAATGTGCCGCTGTGTATCTCAGTCATGATCAACTCTGCTTCATCTTTATCCATACAACGAAGTAGAACACAATCATGGTTGTGCTGATAAAGGATGCCATTTCTTAGGAAGAACTTGGCAGCAAATCTCCTTAAAAACTTTTTTTCATTGACGGAAGCTCCTTCATGATATTCTCAAGTTTGGAGATATCTTTTGATTTCATGAAACCAGGGTTGTTCCACTACTTCTTCGGTATTAATCTCATGTCAGTGCGCTGGTTCGTCCATTCGCTCGATGGTAATTTGGGGAGCCTCATTATCCCAGTTGAGTTTAAACATTGAAGATATTGTAGCCAGAGCATCTGCTAGCTGATTTTCTTCTCGCGGGAAATGCTCGAAGGTAATCTGCTCGAAATGAGGCAACAACGTCAGGACATGTTCTTTGTATGGGATAAGATTAGGATGTTTAGTGTCCCACTCTCCTTTGACTTGACTTATAACCAAAGCCGAGTCCCCAAATACGACCAATGATTTGATTCCAAAGTCTATAGCAACCTTGAGACCAAAGATGCAAGCTTCATATTCAGGCATGTTGTTGGTACAGCTGAAACAAAGTCGGGCAGTGAAGGGTGTATGGAAACCTTCCGGAGAAATGAGTACCGCACCGATGCCGTTGCCAAGTGCATTTGAAGCACCATCAAAGTATAGGGTCCATCGGGATCCTTGTTCAGGTCCGTCATACGGTCCGTTACCTTCGATGTTGTCCAAAGTCATGATGTCCTCGTCAGGGAAGTCGAATCTCATAGATTGGTAATCTTCGACGGCTTGATGAGATAGATGGTCGGCTAGTACACTCTCCTTTATAGCTTTTTGGGTAGTATACTGGATATCATACTCAGTCAGGATCATTTGCCATCTAGCGATTCTTCCAGATAAAGCAGGCTTCTCGAAGATATACTTGATCGGATCCATTTTGGAAATCAGCAAGGTGGTATGAGTCAACATATACTGTCTCAGTCGGCGAGCAGCCCATACCAAAGCGCAGCAAGTTTTCTCGAGCAGTGATTAGCGAGTCTCACAGTCGGTAAACTTTTTGCTAAGGTAATAAATGGCATGCTCTTTTCGGCCAGACTCGTCATGTTGGACCAGCACACACCCCATTGAGTTATCCAAAACAGTTAGATACATGATTAACGACCTTCCTTCGACGGGTGGCATCAAAATAGGAGGTTCTATTAAATACTCCTTGATTTTATCAAAAGCAACTTGACAATCATTGTTCCATTCAACTACCTGATCCTTCTTTAACAGTTTTAAAACTGGCTCACAGGTAGAAGTCAGGTGAGAGATGAATCTGGAGATATAGTTCAAGCATCCTAAGAATCCTGTAACCTCCTTTTCAGTACGATGGGCAGGCATTTCTTGTATAGCCTTCACTTTAGCTGGATCAACCCCAATGTCTTTGTTGCTGACAATAAATCCCAGAAGTTTACCAGACCTAACTCCAAAAGTGCACTTGCTTGGGTTCAATCTGAGCTTATACGCCTTCAACCTGGCAAATAGCTTTTGCAGATGATCAAGGTGTTCTTCTTCTGTCTATGATCGAGCTATCATGTCGTCTAGGTAAACTTCGATCTCATGATGTATCATATCATGAAACAAAGCTACCATGGCGCGTTGATAAGTTGCCCCTGCATTCTTCAGTCCGAATGGCATCACTTTGTAGCAGAAGGTACCCCATTGCGTGACGAAAGTAGTTTTCTCCATGTCCTCGGGGGCCATTTTGATCTGGTTATATCCCGAGAATCCATCCATGAAGGAAAACACTTTGTGCTGAGTTGCATTGTCAACCAAGATATCGATATGTGGTAGTGGAAAATCATCCTTGGGGCTAGCCCTGTTCAAATCCCGATATTCCACGCATATTCTGACTTTGCCGTCCTTTTTAGGCACAGGCACAATGTTAGCAACCCATTGTGGATAGGAAGTAACAGCCAGAAAGCCAGCGTTGAATTGATTCATTACCTCATCTTTAATCTTCTCAGACATGTCAGGCCTCATTCGGCGGACCTTTTGCTTGATCGGTGGATAATCTTCTCTTGTGGGAAGACGGTGAACCACGATATCTGCGTCTAATCCTGGCATGTCTTCATAAGACTAGGCGAATATTTCAACATATTCGTTCAACAACTGCACTAAACGCTCCTTGACATTTGGTTCCAGGTTGACACCCACTTTTACTTCCTTCCTGTCTTTGTCTGTCCCTAAGTTGATGGTTTCTAGCAACTCTTCATGAGGCAGAATAGCGCTCTCTTCTTGTTGTAGAAGTGTGGCTAACTCTCCCGGCACTTCACAATCTTCGTTAACTTCGTACTCAGCATGATTGACCAAATCTTCAGAGTTATCGAAGGCTAAAGCAGAATAGTCACCCAGGGAATCCAGAGTGGATGGGTACCTGCATTTGTGAGTGTGGGTGTGTGTAAGGGATAGCCATCCTTAAACAAAAATGCAAAAAGGAAAGAAAATGAACACAACAACTTATAGATGAAAAACGTCCAATGATTCACCTAAACATGGCATATGATTATGAAGAAAATCAAGCCCTTACAAATGGACCTACATGCCCCGGGCAAGGCATGAGGTGAAAATAGTGTGCGATTTGTTTTAGTTATTACAGACCATAAAAATGGGAAATTGCTAAAAGATAAAATTACTGGTTGATAAAGGTGATGGGAACAAAATCCTTTGCTTCCCAGTTGTTCAAACCCCTTTCGATGGTCAGAAATATCCAATCTTCAAAGTGGCTCTCTTCATCTTCATCTTCTACAGCATTGATTCCATGGTGTTAGATCTTGACGGGTGGTCCTCCAACCTTAGAGCGACGCATAGCCTTTTGTCCCGCAGCAGTAAACCCTAACCCAGACTTGTCTGTCTTATGGGGAAAGTCAGGCAATTGTCCCCATATTGTACTCTTCCCTTCTTTGATCACCGCCTCTGCGTCCTTGAGAGATGCCATCCTAGATACATGCTTGGGAATGATATGCACCTCAACCATTGTCTTTGCAACTGCTCCCTCAGGAGAAACTTCCTCAAAATGCTGAAAAGGAGTTTCGATGAACTCGCCATCCAACTCCACATAGCGGAAGGAATTGAGATGACTTATAATGTATTCTTGCTCGCCGTGCACTGTTATAATCTTACCCTTAACAGGATATTTCAGCATTTGGTGCAAAGAGGAGGTAACTGCCCCGACATAATGGATCCACGGTCTTCCTAGCAAACATGAATATGACGGACGAATGTCCATCACGTAGAAGGTGGAGTTGAAAACTTCTGTGCCTACTTTGATAGGAATATCAACCTCTCCATGAACCATTCTTTTGGAACCATCAAAAGCCCTAACAACGATGTTACTAGGTTTGAGAGTCAGTCCTTCGCAGTCCAAACGGTCTAAGGCTTTCTTTGGAAGCACATTCAAGGAAGAACCAGTATCAACTAAGACATGGGGGAGAGTGGTTCCACGACATTCAACTGAAACATGTAACGCGTCGTTGTGTTTCCTTCCTTTGGGAGTTAAGTTAGCATCGGAAAAGCCAAGGCCATTATTAGCAGTAAGACTGGCCACACATTCCTGAAACTGGTCAGCCGAAGTCTCTTGGGGTACATGTGCCGCTTTCAAGAATTTGATTAGGGCCTTAGCATGGGCCTCAGAACAGAGCAGGAGAGCTAACATTGAAATTTTAGAAGGGGTCTGCCCTAACTGTTCCACAACGTCGTAGTCACTTTTTCTGATTATTTTCAAGATTTCATCCATTTCTTTCTGAGTGGTTTCAGGAATAACCACAGCATGAGCCTTCGTCCTGACAGGCACTTCCAGTATCCCCTTACCCTTGTCGGTAGTATCAGCAGATGGTCTTACTTCAGGGGTATCCAGTTCTTCAATCACTGGGCCTTGCACAAATGGTCCAACAGGTGCAGAAGCTTTCAAGGGTCTGAAAACTGCTCGAGGGGGAGCAATCTCCGGAGAAAAGATCCGGCCACTGCGGGTTATCTTGCTTGTACCTGTGATGTTCCCTACATCAGGGTTTTCTTCTTCAGAAATCTCTTGGACTGTCTCGATTTGTTTGATACCATGGTAGAAGATTTCTCCCCCATAGTTCCATGGTATCGTTTTGCTGGATTGGTACGGGACAAGTCCCTGCATGGTGATCTTTAATGGTACACATTCAGAGTTGGGTGTAATCCTGACAGGCCTTTTGCAAGCCTTGGGAGGATTGCTGGAAATGGTTATGATTGCAATATCGTTGGTTGTAGTAGCAAAAGTATCAGGAGTAACAGGATTGAAGGTATCAACAGGGGTTTTCTGGAAAAGTATCTCTTGGGTATCCATCAGGCGTTGGACACCTGACTTCAACATTGGGCAATCACCTCGTATGTTCAAACAAAAATAGCAGTCTTTACCACAACCAGGAAAGATCCCGGCTCTCAACAAATTTTCTTTAACCGCAAAAATCGGCGTCAACAGGTCAACAACATCAGTAATATGAGTGTCCTCCATAACAGCATGAATATTATGGCTGTGCTTGGGCATCGGAGCAGATATAACATTGGGCTTATCAGGAGCATCAAATTCTACTTCCTTAGCATCAATAAGATCCTGGATTTTGTTCTTAAGCGCCCAACAATTATTGGTATCGTGCCCAGCACTATCGGAATGGTAAGCACACTTGGCATTAGAGTTGTAGTATGGAGAGGAAGTGTTAGGGTTTTTTGGAACTTCCTTCAAACTGGTCAGATTTAGCTTCAACAAATGGGGAAGTACCTGAGCGGGCGTCATGTTGATGCGGGTGAACTGCCGTTGTGGCCTTTCCACCCATTGTTGATTAGGTCTCGACTGATTGTTACGAGGTTGATCATTTGACGAGTTTTGAATCATTACAGCCCCTACAGTCGGCCGGCGCTCAGTTCTTCCCTGTCCCTTCTGAGAATACACAACAGATGCTTCCTTCTTAGCCGGAAAGGGTTTCTTAACAGCTGTGGACGCGGAAGCATCCTTTTGAATCTTTCCACTCTTAATACCAGCCTCAACCCTCTCGCCGGTCAAAATTAGTTCAGTAAATCCCGCGGAAGAACTTCCAATCAGATGATTGAAGAAGGGGCCAGACAGGGTCCCTAGAAACATGTCTACTAACTCCCTATCTGATAGCGGTGGCTGCACCCTTCCAGCCAGATCACGCCACTTCTGGGCGTACTCTTTAAACCCTTCATTGGAAGCTATCCCCATACATTGTAACTGAGTATGAGTGGGCGCCAAATCAGCATTGTATTGATACTGACGATAAAAAGCAGCTGCCAAGTCTTCCCAGTTGTGAACCTCTGATCTCTCAAGTTGATAAAACCAATCTAACTGCGTGCCGGACAAGCTGTCTTGGAAAAAGTGTACCCATAGGTCTTTATCGGATGAGTGGGGTTGGATTTTTCTGACATACGATCTCAAGTGCATCTTTGGGCATGACAAACCGTCATACTTGGCAAATGTTGGCACCTTGAATTTGGGAGGGATAACAATCCCAGCTACCAGCCCTAGTTCTTCAAAATCCAATCCGGGCACCTTCTGCAACTCCATAGCTGTCAGTCTATCCTCAAGGTTCTTATATTTATCATCCGCTGGTGGATACTGTTGTTCGGAGTAGTCTTCGTCTTCTTCCTCTTCCTCCTCTTCAACCACAGATTCAGAAGGTACATCAGCCCCTTTCCCTTTACTGGCCCCTTCCTTCCTAGCATTTCTCTCAAACCTTCTTCCAAAAGTGGCCACCCCAGTTCTCTTTTTCTTTTTCTCTTTATTCTTCTCCAACAAAACTTTGAGGTCCTCTTGACCCTTTGCCAAGGTCATGAGGAGTTGCTGGAACTGTGAATTTTGTACTTGTAGATCCTTTACTGTTTGCTCCAAATCCATCTTGCTGAAATAAACAACAGAAAGATAAGGAAACCTGGCGTGAAGACCTGTTTATGCATATGATGAATGGTATGTTATTCATGTAATGCATTCAAGGGTTCAGGAATTCAAATTTGTTGCAAACAAAAAGAACGCACGTCATATTAAGAAGAAATTTGTTAGTACATAAGTGCCCCATGGGCGAAATATTACAAAATTCTTAATGTAAAAAGACATTGCGCATTCTCTTTGGTGTGATGTAAGTGTTGAGAGTTTCCTCCTCGTGAAGTCGGAGGGTAAGCTCCAAAACCTTCTTCTCACTGGCATAGAAGCTGGCTTCAAAAGTATCCCGTTCTTCCTTGAGTTGGATCCAACTCTTTTGCATTTCTTCCCATGATGTTGGCATGTCAGGATGTAGGATGGTGTATGGAACCTCTCCTTCCATAACAGGCTCTTTGATCTAGGGGAGAATGTGAGGGTATGGCATTATAAGATTCTGGGAGCGGGTTCGTACCCACTTGAGGTAAGGCTCAAGGGGGATGGATTTTTTGTGCCCCAGTGTCTTACTATCCACCTTGTTAGGCATCCTCCAAGCTCTGATGAACCTTTGTCGAAATCCTTGCGCATCGTTGTCGAAATCAAAAACTAGGTCCGGAATCAGCATGTCATGAGGGCCATCCCTCCGAGCATATCCGAATTGTCTCAAAGCTAGACAGGGGTTGTAGGTGATGCCTCCCCAAATGCCAAGTAGTGGGACATTAGGGAATTCCCCACAACGATCAATAATGATGACATTTTCTCTGGACCGAGAACACCAATGTACATCAGAATGTATGAGGGTCATCAATCATTGTGACCACCTTAAACCATGCTCATTCTTCAAAATTGATTGTGGAAGGTGAGAAATAAACCACCTTGCTAGGAGAGGAGTACAGCACATGAGAACACCTCTTTTCCTCATTGTTCGTGTGTAAAATGAGTGTAGGATGTCCCCAAGCAATGTAGGTATAGGATTCCTGGACATGAAAATCTTGACAGCGTTCACATCTATAAGCTGATCAGGGTTTGGGAACCAGACCAACCCATAGATGAGGAGTGCCACAATCTCTTCAAAGGCTTATAGATCAAGAGAATTCCAACAGTCTTGTGCCTTCTCAAATAGAAACTTTTCCAAGAAGCCCTTAACACCACTTCTGGTTTCCCAATGCCCCTTGATGTCAGATGGTTGCAAGTGTAATGCTTGAGCAACATCTTCAGGCTTTGGTTCTTTTTTCGTACCGTTGTAGGGTAGTTGATGAAGAATAGGAATTCTCAAGAGTTAAAAAATTCCTCCAAAGTAGGCACCAACTGGTAATCATGGAATGTGAAACAGTGTTGTAGGGGGTCAAGGAACTGGAAGAGAACTTTCACCATGTCTTCTTTAATGTTGGTGTTGACCAAGTTGAGAAGTCTACCATGTCTTTCACTGAAGAGAGAATTTTCTAGAATCCTGGATGTAAGCTCCTTGAGTTGAGGGGGGATTCTCACAAGGTTGACTTGAATTGTTTTCCTACGAAGAGATTCCATGACCTACAAAACAAGAACAAAGATGAAGATCCAAACCCTTGAAATGGTTAGTGGATGCATATGATGCTTTATGATGTTCATGATGTATGCACAAGCACATGTACAAGCAAGTCATACAAAACCCTAGTTTCAGGCTTGCATGAGGTTTCATAGGTAAGTACCCTCTTGAGTTTAGTTGGCTTAAAACCTGTCCTATAAATAGTAACCGGGTTCTAAGGAGCTCAATATCATTGGATTGTTTGCTATGTTCATTGTTTTGGTTTAGCCACTTAACTAGCGACCAAAATATTCCAAGAAAACAACCCTCAATGAGTGTAGTATCGAGTATCTACCAACTTCGGACTGCACCAAAGTCGGTCATCTCACTACCCCTAATAAAAGGCCAAGATGGTCAAGTAAGGTTCTAAAAGTTCATTAGTGCTTCATGACATCACTCAGCGGCCCCGTATTCTCTTTGATTGACTCAAAGGCTACCGGTACTCATAAATATGTCGCACTAATATAACTATTGCTTCAACCGTGTCGGTATACCCCGCACCGTTTCCACAACATATTGATATTTACCTATGAATGTTTCCCAACTCCGGGTGGAGGATTTCAAGCCCAAACAAGAGAACCAAAATGTAAAGCAAGCAAGGCAAACAATTAATCATGCAAAGGGTGATCTAAGCCCTAAGGTTATTCCACTTTTAGAATTCTTCCCCAGCAGAGTCGCCAGTTCTGTGATACGGTGGGTGAACTGACTTGGTATTTTGCGTTTGTGTTTGCAAATGTTTTGGTTTAGAAAGAGTCGCCACCGACTTTTTATTTTATCCTAAGGAAAGGTCAAAAAGCACAGGAAAGACCTTTGAGATGTTTTCTTGTGTTCTGGGAGTAGATTATAGAAAGGGAAGGTATTAGCACCCTTTCTATCCATGGTTATCCATGGGCTCTTAGTTACTTGCTTAGATCACTTGCTTTGCATTTCTATTGTTTGAAATGGTGCTTTTCAATTGTTTGAAATGGTGCTTTGTGTGTGATTTTGAAAGATGTTTTGAAAAGAGGCCTTCGTTGTGGCGACCTTTGTAATGATTCTTGTTTGAATGTATACAAAGGTGTTTTTGTCTTTTGAAAAGTTTTTAACGTTTGAACGTAGGGTTTTGAAATTGTGTTGTGAAGTGTGTTTTGAAAAGTAGCAAGGATGTTTTTTGCAAGCTTGATCAAGTAACTAAAAGCTATCTACCCTATTTTACTCAAAGATCTTTCTTATGTTTTTAACCCTTTTAACATTGTTGTTTCACCATTGTATTTGGAGAACAACCTTGTGTTAGGATGTTAAACGGGACAGGCGCGGGTCATCGTATAGACCATGATAGAAATTGTGTTAAGTATTTTTGGCAATTTTCTTTAAGGGACTTGATCATTTTGATTAGGAAACTAAGATAGCATCATCGAGGGACTATGATCTTTTGTTTTATTTTTGTTTTGCCAAAGTACTTGATATGCAACCATGGCCCATTTTTGAAGGCAACAAGTGGATTGTAACCCTAGGGGTGCAAGTGTGCATTGTGTTTGTTTTTCATGCATATTTGTCTTTGATTAGGTCAAGCTAGTTGTTGATTTTATTTGCATACAATCCCTAGGTCTAACCATGGCATAATTGAAAGCATTTAAATATGCGGGAATTTAAATGCAACACTATTACAACATGATATAGGAAGGGGGTACAAATTTGAATTGGGGGGTATTTGACAAGAAATTAAATTCTAAGTTATTACAACCAAATTGAATGTATAGGATACAATATTTAAATGTACAATTAAATACAATAAATAAATATCAAATAAAAGGTATTATTATGCAAAAAGTTTTTATGTATGTAAAAAGTATTTTTTTAATGTGAAATGTAAATTAAAAAAAAGTCAATTTTAATTATTTGTTATTTAGGGCAAAAACCCTAATTCTTAAATAAATAGTATTATTTATTAATTATATACAATAATATATATTAATTTAAAAAAAATGAAAGTATATTGTAAAAAGTATTATTTCATATATTAATAAAAATGAAAATGTATTATTTTTGTATTTTTGCCCTAATTATTTAATAAAATAAAATATATAAGTATATATATATATATATATATATATATATATATATATATATATATATATATATATATATATATATATATATATATATATATATATATATATATATATATATATATATATATATATATATATATATATATATATATATATATATATATATATATATATATATATATATATATATATATATATATATATATATATATATATATATATATATATATATATATATATATATATATATATATATATATATATATATATATATATATATATATATATATGTTAAACATATTAAATATATAAAAAGTAAAAATTAAATATTTAGAAAAAAATGTGTATATTCAAGAAAATGTTTTTAAATATAAATAAAATAGTAAATGAAAAAATAAACATATTTTTACATTATTTTTAGGTTTTAATAAAAAGAATATAAAACAATTAAGCATTTTTATACTAGTAACAAATAAAATAAATTCCAAATAAATACAAAAATTTATGAAAATAATTTTTTAAGTATTTTTATGTTAGAAAATAAAATATCAAAATCAGAAATGAAATAAAAATGCAAAAATGACCAATGTACAAATAAATGGGCCAGGGGGTGCAAACAGAAAATGCATGTGTAAAGAGTAAAAACAACCAGACCCAGCCCAGTCAGACTTCATCTTCTTCCTTTGAATCAAAACACGCGCGCTTCTGTACACAAATGCTATCTCCTGATTCTTTGATTTTTTGACAAAACTCACAACATGAAACTTGTAGAGCATCAAACAACGAATTCAACAATATAAAAAACTTAAGCTAACTCTCAAAGACCAGAGAGAATTTCTCTGGCCCTAATTCTTAACCTAGTTTTTTTAGAAAGTTCATGGGTGAAATTCTCCTAGCACGATTAATGTAAATGAAAACTAAGCATATGTATGGCTTCAGGGCTATGAGTACAACATATTTCATTCACAAACTTAAGCCTAACTATTCCTAAATAGAGAGATAGAAGTCCATGAAATACCTGTTTCAGTTGACTTCGAGTTGGCCAATGCAGCAACTTTCAAGTGTCCTTGAGCTTCTTTTGAGCTTGCCTGAAGTCCAAGGAAGCTTTCTCAATGCTTACTTTGTTTTGAAATGGCTTGAATCGTGCCACAGAACTCAACCTGCAAATCTTTGAAACAAAAATGGCAATGTGTGTTAATGGTGTTACAGCTAGCAATGGAGGCCTGGGATAGTTCAGGTGAGTTGAGTGGAAGGTATTGGAACAAATTTGAGGCAAAACGCACGAGGGAGAATGGAGATGGAGATGGTTCTGTAGGGCTTGCCCTGTTTTGCAGAAAAACAATGATTCTGTGTACAAGGGGGTTTGAGAGGCAAAGGGGTCGTTTTTCTGGCTTGTTGGGAGGTATGAAACTTTTTACAATGTTTGTATAAGTTGGTTTCTTCAGATGTGAGAGATTGCTTGTATTTTGCAAGTTTCTTCTACTTGAAGCAAGAGTGTGTATGTTTTCAATGCAGACCTGTACAAACCCTCTATTATGCTGCACACTTTTCCCTTGGTTCTTGGAATTGGTAGATTGAATCTTGCTTCAGAGATCTGGCCCCATGCCTCAAGGATCTTGTTTTAACATAAAGTGCAACTTTACAAAAATGGCATTTTACCTTTTTCCAAATAGGGATTAGTCTTGTATGCAATGTCCAAATGAACAAGATAATACCTTAGCTCAATGGTTATGCATTAAATTATGGAGTATAAACTGGTTTTGAGGCCTGCAAGCTAGTACCAAGCATGCTGATTTGAAAATACAAGTTTGTATGAACATGTATTGGTCATGGACAAAAGTGAGTTTTTGCCAACTTCAAGCATTCGATTCTATATAACCACAAGTGTGTTTGAGGAGTTATTGGAAAATTTTGAAAGCTTGGAACATGTACTATAATCCATATTTGAAATGCAACTTGAAACTCCAAGTGGAACTATGTGAAAATGGCCAAGAAGATAGGTCAAAATCCTGCCTAAACTAGGGCAAAATTTCTCTAAGTTAAAAGTTTTAGGTACCCTTGTTCCAAAAATCATAACTTGAGATAAAATCTTCTTTTGAGGAAACTTTGTGAATAAAAGTTGTATAATTTGTGATGGACTACAAATTTCATGTTGCAAGTTTTGTTTTAATCCATTTTCATCTTGGTGAAAAAATGGGACAAAGTTAGGAAAAAATAAGAAAATTTCATAACTTAGAAAATTTCTAAGTTATGAAATTTTTTCCATTTTAAACCCTAACTTGCATTTTTGGGTTTCTTGATGTAAAAGTTTCATAATTTGACATGTCTTGGTGAAAAATGACTCTTGGCATTTGATTTTTGACTAAAAAGTCAAAGTTTGACTTTTCAGTGTACAGTTAAACTTTGATTAGTTGGCTGAAAAATTCATCTGTCAATCCTATGCATTTGAGATCTTTTGAACTTGTTGAATGGGTCAATACAAATTCATTGAGTCCTTGAGAGTATGGGTGAGCTTAAATTGCCATTGGCTAGGTCAAACATTCAAAAATTGCCTTTGTGCAGTCAAAACCCTAAAAATGACCATTTTGCCCTTTTGGTGATCTGATGAAATTTCTTGTGGAATTGTTATCCAAACTTGATCAAATGGTTCATATGAGTTCATAATGTTTATGTGGGTCAAATTTCATGAGCTTTGACTGTCAATTGGCCACAATTGACTTTTTCCCCAATACAACTGATTTCTAGGTCAACTGTCCAATTGACTGGGCAAAAATTTGAATCAAGGCTTGAGACTTGGTATGGACAAACTTGTGAGTCCAACATGAAGTGTGAAAGTCACCTTGGGCATTGTAGGTCAAAACATACTTGTGCAAACTCAAACCCTAATTTAGGTCAACAGTGCAAGGAGGTGTCTTGAGCAGAGCAAACCCTAGCTTGATCTTGAGTTCCAAGAGTCTTGTGATGAGAGTGTTGATGAAATGAGAGGGAAAATTTTAGGGTACAACAGATACTTTTAGAAATTCGAAGGGAATATCATCATATATTAGTAGGCAACATCGAGGGACAAGATCATTTCTCGTAGGCAAATTCGAGGGACATTGCAGAACTATGATCTTTATGATGATTTTAGTCGAGGGTCTTTGCTAATGGTATCCCTACGTTCGAGGGACATGACCATTGTTTTTTTCGAAGTCAACAAGGGAGGTTACCTTAGAGGTGTATGTGTGCATAGTGATTCAATTCATGTATGTTTATCTTTGTTTAGGGTTATCTAACGATTCGTTTTAGATCTTATCATACATGTCTAGTTATTATACAATTATATATATATATACATACATACATACATACATACATACATACATACATACATACATACATACATACATACATACAAACATACATACATACATACATACATACATACATACATACATACATACATACATACATACATACATACATACATACATACATACATACATACATACATACATACATACATACATACATACATACATACATACATACATACATACATACATACATACATACATACATACATACATACATGCATGCATACATACATACATACATACATACATACATACATACATACATACACACATACATACATAGGTGCGAAAAGTAAAAGTGCAGGAAAGTAAACCTAGACTATTACATCTCGTGAGCAGTTACATGATAGGAAAAATGCGAGAAAATAAACTAAGCTATTACAAGAATACCCGTGCAACCTATTTATTTCTAGCAATTTAAATGACAAAGAAAAATAAATGTTAAAAAATGTTTTAATAAACCTAAGATTCTAAGTGTAGAAAAAAAATATTGTTGATGTTATATTGTTTGAAAAATATTCTTAAAGTGCTAATTAATAATTAACCCTAATTCTAAGTAATTTACAAATTAATTGTGAAATAAAAACAAATTAAATTCAATTAAAACATTTTTTGTTGGCCAAAAATTAAATTAATTAATTAAAAAACCTATATCTAATTTTTAATGATTTTTTTCTGATTTTTTATGGTCTTTTGATTTTAATTAAAAAAAGTAATTAAATTAATTAAGCAAAAGCAAAAATAATAAAAACAAGAAAAATTGAAAAGTTGAAAAAAAGGGTTAAAAAGATAGCTTGGGGTAGGACTTAAACCCACGCCCCTAGGTTACAGGCGTGCACCTCATCCACCAGGCCATGGTGCTTATTGTGTTTGGAGAATGACTAGAAATCAACACATAGCTTCCCTGTGCATTATTCTGAAGAAAAAAAGAAATAATTTGGCTAAAAGGCTGGTTCGAACCCACGCCCTTATACACGTAAAGCCTTGAAAACACACGCTCTTGCCACTGGGTGGCTGTTACATCCGGTCATGAGTGTGCTTTTTCAGTTCTTTGATCCCAAGCACCACTGCTTCACCTTTCCAGACTATCAATTGGTACCTACCTTGGAAGAATTCTCTCAGCTGTTGGATATGCCCATTCTTGAGCAGTTACCCTTCACAAGTTTAGAAGAAGCTCTTAATCTAGAAGTCATTGCCTCAGCTTTACATCTAAAACGAGCCGATGTGGTATCCAATTGGGAAACAGGAAGCGGAGTCAAGGGTTTTCTAGCTAAGTTTCTGATAAACAAAGCCCAGCTGTTTTGGGATGATGCGGCTTTTCAGGCTTTCGAGGAGGTCTTGGCTGTTCTAATCTATGGGTTAGTCCTATTCCCTAATTCGGGCTCATTCGTAGACGTAAATTCTATCAAGATCTTTCTCTCTCGCAACCCGGTGCCTACTTTGCTCGGAGATATATTGCACGCTCTCCACACTCGTACCATGAAGAGAAGAGGGCTTCTTATGTGTTGTATGACATTGCTGTCGAGGTGGTTTATTTCTCACCTCCCTAATTCCATACTGAAGAATGAAGAAGGTTTGGGTTGGTCATAAAGGATAATGTCGCTCGCTCATACATATATTCTTTGGTGTTCTCGAGCTATGGAAAACACTTCTATTATTGATCGCTGCGGAGAATACCCTACTGTCCCGCTATTTGGCATAAGAGGGGGTATAACCTATAACCCTTGTTTAGCCCTGCAACAATTTGGTTATGCTCGAAGGGATGGTCCCCATGAGTTACTTATCAAGGGTATTGTATTCAACTATGAGGATGATGTCAAGGAGTATCGCCAGAGATTCATACGAGCCTGGGGCATGGTAAACAGATCAGGCGCCAGGACTTTGGGACCAAAGACTTCCTTTCCTATGGAACCCTACCTACAATGGGTACGAGCTCGTGCCCAGCAGCTTATGATGCCCTATATGACTGTTTTGCCAGTGATTGTGGAACCCACTATGGAGGAGGGTATTCCTTACACATTTCTCGATCCTTATATGCCCATTGATCTGGGAGAATTACAGAGGTCTTGGATTTAGTTGATGAAGGAACGAGATACTTACAAGGATCAATTCCATGCTCAGGAGAGGAAGGTTTTAGAGCTCACAAAGCAGTTGCATGAAGAAAGAAGACTCAATGACTATTCCGACACAAAGAGGAAGCATTCATAGGAATTTTTATTGTCTTTTATAGTTTCAAATTTATTTTTAAATTGTAACGCCTAAAAGGCATTTGAACTTTGAATTCAACTAATAAAGTTTTTTTTTATTATGGTTTGCAAATTTAAATTTCTCGAAGTCTTTGAAATCATTGCATTCGCATCCCATCCATAGCACATCATTACAGGTACCATTACAGGTTTCTCATCTTCTTCGCTGTTCATTTCACACGAAATGTCTTCCGAACAAAGCATCAAGGACCTTCAGGCACAGAATGCCGAATTCCAACAAATGTTCATAAGTCTGGAAAAAGGGCAGGAGGATCTGAAAGCCCTCATTCTGAAAGAGAAGAAGAAAAAGAAGAAGGTTGTCGATATTCTGAATATGGGCCGAAGGTTTGGAGAGCGGTTGAAGCGTCCAACTGATCTGACCTCTTCATCCAAGGAAGGGGAGAACCAAGAAGGAGAGAAGGACCCTAGCCCTGCAGTCTCTGATAATGATACTCATTATAACGATGAAAAATATCCTCCTAATGAGGATAGATACAAACAATTGGAGGATCTTCTGAGTGCCATGGAAGTTCAGAGGATACCTGGGTTGGATTTTGAAGAATTGGGTTTGGTGTCGAGAGTGGTCATCCCGCAGAAGTTCAAAGCTCCAGTTTTTGCTAAGTATGATGGGGTGTCCTTCCCAAAACTTCATCTCCGTTCCTATGTCAGGAAGATCCAGCCCCACACAGCTGATAGAAATCTGTGGGTTCATATCTTTCAAGATAGTCTGTCAGGGACTCAATTTGAATGGTTCTACCAGCTAGAGGGAGCAAATATCCGAAGCTGGGAAGATATAGATGCTGCTTTCTACAAGCAGTATCAGTACAATGCCGACCTTGCTCCCACTCACACTCAGCTCCAGAGTATGTCCATGGGTGCAGGTGAAGGTTTTAAATATTATGCACAAAAATGGAGAGACTTGGCTGGGAGAGTTCAACCCCCATTGTCTGATAGGGAGTTGGTTTATATGTTTTTGGGGACGCTATCTGGTCCATTTTTTAATTATTTGATCGATAGTTCATCAGCTGGTTTCACCGAGCTGATCCTAACTGGGGAAAGAGTAGAAGCTAGAATTTGAAGCCGCAAAATACAGAAGGATGCCTCGTCAATTTCAGTAAAGAGGCCTTTTACTGGTAAGAAGGAAGCCAGTGCCGTCTATATACCGAGGGGTCAGAACATGGCTGGACAACATCAGACAGTAAGTGTCGTGATGATACCTAGACCTGCAGCTGCTCCACAACACAATAATCAATAAAGGGTGGAGAGACACAACGACAGTTCACCCGTATCAAGATGACATTGGCTGAAGTCCTACCTCATCTGCTGAGATCTAACCCGACAACCTTGAGAGAGGCACCCAAGAATCCAAATACTACATCTCCCTGATATAATCTGAATGCCCGGTGTGCCTATCATTCTGAGAGTCCTGGCCATGATACAAATGACTGATGGGCTCTGAGAAACAAAATACAAGACTTGATTGAAACTAAAGAGATAGATTTCGATGCTCCAGAGAAGCCGAATGTCATAACTGCTCCAATGCCTAAGCACGGTCGTGGAGTTAATGCTATTGATGATGATTTGTTTGTTACCTCTGTCGATGAAGTTTCTACTCCTCTCATGATTGTCAAGAAGAATTTACTGTTGGCCGGTTTATTCCCGGGTTGTGGTGAAGGTTTCCACATGTGTTCGCTTCTACCTTCTGGTTATCATTTGTTGAAATTAGGCGTTCAACGCCTGATGGATAGCAAAGATATTCTGTTTGAGAAAAATTTGGTTCCTGTTGTACCATCTGAAGACGTTGCCATTATAACCATTTCCGCCAATCCTTCCAAGGTTTCCACGAGAAGACCTATTAGGATTACATCTGCTCCAAGAATTGCTCTGCTGATAATCACTGTTCCTGGTCCTGTCCCGTATTTCTCGGAAAAAGCTGTCCCATGGAATTATGGTGCCGATGTGTACTATAATGGCATCAAGCAAGATCTGAAAGATGAAGAAGCTGATCCTGATATTGATAATATTCTTGGAACCAGTAAAATCACCCGAAGTGGAAGGGTATTCTCTCCCGAGATTTCTCCTAAGACTGTTAACAAGCCTATTATCATTACATCTGTTGTTCCTGCTAGTACATCAACTACAGTTCTTGTTCTTACTCCAGTTATTACCCCTGTCAGTGAATCGTCTGAAACCGGCGACAAAGAGGTTGTAGGTGAGCCTGCCCGAACGGAGGCGCCTAAGAAAATTGTTGTGGAAGCCTCTAAGCAAGAAATAGAGGAAATACTAAAAATCATTAATAAAATCGACTACAATGTGGTCGAACTGCTGGGGCAGACCCCATCGAAGATATCCATGTTATCTCTACTGTTGTATTCTGAAGCCCATGCGAAGGCTTTGATTGAATTTCTCAAGACTGTGCATGTGCCGCAAGAGACTTCAGCTGATCAGTTCAAAGATTGTGTGGCCAGCCTGACTGCTGAAATGGGCTGTGTTTTTAAGATGCCGATCTGACACCGAAAATAAGAAAGCATAATGATGCTTTGCATATCTCTATTAAATGAATGGGCACCACTATGGCTCATGTGCTGGTAGATACGGGGTCTTCGCTGAATGTTATGCCGAAGAAGGCGTTGGACCGGTTGGATTGCGAAGGTTTAACTCTAAAGCCTAGTAACATTGTGGTAAGGGCTTTTGACTGATCAAAGAGAATGGTGCACGGGGAAGTGGACATCCCTGTCAAAGGAGGTTCTCAGACTTTTGGGTCCACCTTCTATGTGATGGATATAAGGCCATCATATTCTTGCTTGCTGGGTCGTCCTTGGATCCACGAGGATGGGGAAGTCGCCTCCACACTCCATCAAATGCTGAAGTATCCGGTGAAAGGAAAGATTGTCACAATGCGGGGCGAAGAAGAATACATGGTGAGTCACCTCAACTCCTTCCCCTACATAGATATGGACGGGGAATTCATCGAAACTCCTTGTCAGAATTTTGAAGAGGTCCCTCAGATCTTGGCATCAACAAAAACTACTAGCAACAAACCTCTTGTGAAGATGGCTTCTGTCAAGAACGCCAGGGTCGTGGTTGAAGAAGGTGGGTGTGCCAATTAGGGTCAGCTCCCTGATTTCACTCATAAAACTGACAAATTTGGTTTGGGATTTACTACAGGGGCTCAAAGGGATGTTAGACGCGCTCGGGCTGGAGGACCTCCCCTACGCATCAACAATCGTGGGATAAATGCCATTAAAGACAGTGAAGAGGAATCAGACATCAACAACTGGATCTACCCGACTACTAACGGTGGACCGAGCAACTGGACGGCTAGGGACTTCATACCTGTTTCTTTTATTCCACGGTAATTGACTTATTTGTTTTAAGATTTGTAATAAACAATTTAAAACTTTGCGGCCTTGTGCCTTGCCCGAGGCACCTTGGCTTTGCTTGTGAGGGCTATTATTTGTCATTTCATAATCATTAATAAAGCATTGGACGTTTCTTGCATACAAATTTTGCGCTCTCTGTTTTTCTTTTCTATTTTCCACTCTATCAAAACAACTATTCTCTTACACACACTCATGTATCACAATGCCGATCCATATCCACTATGGATCCCATTGATAACAACTCTACTATTGCCAGTTATGACTTCAAAAATATGATCAACCAAGCCGAGGACGAAGGTGAGGATGATTGTGAGGTTCCAGGAGAACTTGCTAGACTACTACAACAGGAAGAAAGGGCCATACATCCTCATGAAGAGCCGGTTGAGACAGTGAACTTGGGTAGTGAGGAAGACAGAAAAGAGGTTAAGATAGGTGAAAATTTGGAGCTTAGCGTCAAACAGAGGTTGATACAGATGTTGCACGACTATGTTGAGATCTTTGCCTGGTTCTACAAAGACATGCCTGGTTTAGACATTGATATTGTGGTACATCGCCTGCCGACTAAAGAAGACTATCCTCCGATTAAGTAGAAGGTCTGCCGTATGTGTCCCGAAATGTCGGAGAAAATCAAGGCAGAGGTCATGAAATAGTTCGACACAGGATTCTTAGCTTTCACTTCATTTCCACAGTGGGTTTCTAATGTTGTTCCGGTACCTAAGAAGGACGGTAGGTACCTAAGAAGGACGGTAAGGTACAAATGTGTGTTGATTAGAGATCTGAACAGGGCAAGCCCCAAGGATGACTTCCCACTTCCTCACATTGATGTTCTGGTTGAAAACACCGTGCATCATAAAATCTTATCCTTCATGGATGGTTTCTTGGGCTACAACCAAATCAATATGGCTTCTGAAGACATGGAGAAGACAACTTTCACCATACAGTGGGGCACCTTTTGCTACCAGGTGATGCCTTTTGGGTTGAAGAATGTTAGGGCAACCTATCAGCGCGCCATGGTCGCTTTGTTTCATGATATGATTCACCACGAGATCAAAGTGTATGTGGATGACATGATAGCCAGGTCTCAGACTGAGGAAGAGAACCTTGATCATCTCCAGAAATTTTTTGACAGGTTGAAGACATACAAGTTGAGGTTGAATTCGAACAAGTGTACCTTCGGGGTAAGATCTGGTAAGCTTCTGGGTTTTATTTTCAGTGACAACGGTATTCAGGTAGACCCTGCGAAGGTAAAGGCCATACAAGAGATATCGGTTCCCCGCACAGAGAAAGAGGTTAGAGGTTTCTTGGGACGTCTGAATTATATTGCCAGGTTCATTTCACATCTGACTGCTACTTGTGAGCCAATCTTCAAGCTTCTGAAGAAGGATCAAGTGGTAAAGTGGAATGATGAATGCCAGACTGCTTTTGAAAGAATCAAAGAATATTTTCAAGAACCGCCAATTCTGATGCCTCTAGTTGAAGGAAGACCTTTGATATTATACTTGACAGTGCTAGACAATTCAATGGGGTGCGTGCTGCGGTAGCATGACGAGTCTGGCCGAAAAGAGCACGTCATTTACTACCTTAGCAAAACGTTTACCGACTGTGAGACCCGATACTCATTGCTCGAGAAAACTTGATGCGCTTTGGCATGGGCTGCACGCCGGCTGAGACAGTATATGCTGACTCACACTACCTTATTGATATCAAAAATGGATCTGATCAAGTATATTTTCGAGAAGCCCGCTCTCTCCAGAAGGATAGCAAGGTGGAAAATGATCTTAACCGAATACGACATACAATATACGACCCAAAAAGAAATAAAAGGGAGTGTATTGGCTGATCATTTGGCTCATCAGGCTGTGGGTGACTACCAGTCCATGAATTTTGAGTTCCCGGATGAGAATATCATGTTGGTGACTGACTTAGAAGAGCCCAGACCGGACGAAGGACCTGAAGAGGGATCCCGATGGTTTATGTATTTTGATGGAGCCTCAAATGCACTGGGTAATGGCATATGCACTGTAATTATATCTCCCGAGGGCTGTCATACTCCGTTCACCCCCCAATTATGTTTCAACTGCACCAACAACATGGCGGAGTATGAAGCATGTATCATGAGACTTCGAGCTGCTATTAACCTGAGTATTAAGTTTTTAAGTGTATTTGGGGATTCCGCTCTGGTGATAAGTCAGATCAAAGGTGAGTGGGATACGAAACACCCGAATCTCATTCCTTACAAAGAGTATGTACTGACATTGCTCCCACACTTTGAGGAGGTAACCTTCGAACATTTCCCACTAGAGGAGAACTAGTTAGCGGACACGCTAGCTACCATGTCTTCTATTTTCAAGGTTAGGTGGGAAAATGAAGCTCCCCAAATTACCATTTAGAGGTTGGATGAACCAGCACATTGCTGCGAGATCGACACCGAAGAAGTGGCAGACAAACCCTGGTTTCACGAAGTCAAAAGGTATCTCGAGGTTCAGGAGTATCCTGAAGGGGCATCTGTCAACGATAAGAAGTTTCTGAGAAGGTTCGCTGCGAAGTTCTTTCTTAGCAATGGGATCCTCTATAAACGCAACCATGACTCCACACTACTACGGTGTGTAGCCAAGAGCAAAGCAGAAAGGATCATGACGGATCTACATGAAGGCACTTTCGGAACCCATTCTAGTGGACATACCATGGCTAAGAAGATCCGATGGGCAGGATACTACTGGTCCACTATGGAAGCCGATTGTTATCAGCACTCTCGAACTTGTCATAAATGCCAAATCTATGTTGATAAGGTTCATGTACCTCCATTTCCTCTGAATGTCTTGACAGCTCCGTGGCCCTTTGCGATGTGGGGCATTGACATGATCGGCGAGATCAAACCTACTACGTCTAACAGGCACCGTTTCATCTTAGTAGCCATTGATTACTTCACAAAATGGGTTGAGGCAGCCTCTTTTGCTATAGTAACCAAGAATGTCGTGGTTCGGTTTATCCAACATAACCTGATCTGTCGATATGGTGTACTAGAGAGGATTATTACTGAGAATGGTAAAAATCTCAATAACACAATGATCACCAAGCTCTGCAAATAGTTCAAGATACAACATCATAATTCTTCTCCCTACCAGCCGAAGATGAATGGCGCTGTTGAAGCAGCTAACAAGAATATCAAGAAGATTGTGCAGAAGATAACGGTGACATATAAAGACTGGCACGAGATGTTACTATTCGCTCTTCATGGGTACCGTACTTCAGCGCGGATGTTGACAGGGGCAACACCCTACTCTTTTGTATATGGTATGGAAGTAGTCCTACCCATAGAAGTCCAGATACCTTCTCTCAGAATTATGAAGGATGCAGGGTTGAACAAAGACGACTGGTTCCAGACCCGACTTGATCAGTTAAATCTAATCGACAAAAAGAGACTTACTGCTATCTAACATGGTCAGACGTACCAAAAGCGAATGATCAAGGCTTTTAACAAGAAAGTCAGATGCCAAGAATATCAAGTCGGAGATCTAGTAATCAAACACATCATACTTCCGTAAGGTGATCCCAGAGGCAAATGGACCCCCACGTACGAAGTGCCGTTTGTGGTTAATAACATTTTCTCGGAAGGAGCTATGATTCTAACCAACATGGATGGTGACGACCTCCCTCATCCCGTCAATGCAGACATAGTGAAAAGATACTACGCATAATCAAAGACCCGCTAGGTTGATTAGCCTAGGCAAAAATAAGGGCTTCCCGGCGAACCAAAAGGGTTCGGGCAAAAGTAAGGGATGAAAATGGAAAAATCTGTACACCCGGCGAGTCAAAAACCTGAAAGGGCAGATTGGGCAAAAAAGGGTACCCCGATGGACTGAAAACCCGAAAGGGTGGTCCAGGAAAAAGTTAGGGATTGAAGCGTAACACTATGCCTCATTGGATCATCTTGCAACCAGACTTCGGTATCGACTATCAATCTCAGACGATGCTAATCAATCTGATCCACCTTCGACCAAGCAGCAAAGTGATGAGACGCTTGAAGATATAAAGGCAATAACAGAGTTGGAACCCAATGGGGTCGTTTCACATAGCTGTCTTTCTTTCTTTTACACAAATTTTAATTTCTATCTTTCGGAGGTGTTCTCATACTAGGACATCGACTTCTTTGTACAAAAACGGCTATTACAGGCCAACTTCAAAAATCAATACAAGTCATTTTCACAAGAAACTTCAATTTTTTTTCTTTTTCTATTTTGTTTTGCAAGAACGTCCAATGATTTATTTTTGATATATGCATTTGAAAATGATTGCTGCTCATAAACATTTACATAAGAAACAAAGACAATTACTCGTAATTCCAGAAACAAGGAAAATAAGAAGTACCAAACCCGACGATTCCTTTGCCCAGCAGGTATCGGGATAGAGTCAGCGTTGTGATATGATTATTTGTATATACACTCCCCACAAAGTAAAAGCACCCAAAAGCATTGATGTCAGTTTCCCCGAAACAGGACGTAACTATCCCCAACCAAGGTTCATAATCGCGGTCTAGTCAGTAAAATTCATTCCCCAAGCGGGGTTTATTTCCACCGATACAAAAGCTCAATCTCCAATAGAGCTCATCACTTCCAGCAACGGAATTTCATCCCCAGATGAGTTTATTCCTCCAGATTAGCATGTCTATCAATAAAGTATCTTTTCCCCCAAAGTCTGGTCCCCGCGGAGTTATTCTCCATCATCTCTTCCTGACAGAATATTCGCAAATCTCCAACAATCGTCAAGGATTTATTTTCCAAGACACGAGCATACCCCGACAGCATTTCATGAACATACATCATGAGATACGCATACATATCATATGCAACAAAATCTCATTTATTTTGAGAAAATCATCTCACCCTGCATTTCATGCATCGCATATAACTAACCCTGATATTTTTCAGGAAAAGACGATTAGCTTCAACAAATCCAGTAGTTGTACATATCACATCTATAGACAACTAATGGAAACTTAGTTCGTGAAATCAAGTGGGTCAACTAATCTACATTATCATGCCAAAACAACCTTACCCCGGTTTCATCCTGAAGTTTTACACAAACTTATGACCTTACCCAGGTTCCTTCTCACAACCCTACTACCCAGGGTTTCATATCGAAGTAACCCTACTATCCAGGTTCCTTCTCACAGCCCTACTATCCAAGATTTCATTTCGAAGTAACCCTACCATCCAAGTTCCTTCTCACAGCCCTACTATCCAGGCTTTCATACCGAAGTAACCCTACCATCCAGGTTCCTTCTCACAAGGCTATTATCCAGGCCTTAATATCGAAGTAACCCTACTATCCAGGTTCCTTCTCAGTAGCCCTACTATCCAGGATTTCATATCGAAGTAACCCTACCATCCAGGTTCCTTCTCACAGCCCTACTATCCAGGCTTTCATATCAAAGTAACCAGTACCATCCAGGTTCCTTCTCACAGCCCTACTATCCAGGCTTTCTTATCGAAGTAACCCTACTATCCAGGTTCCTTCTCACAGCCCTACTATTCAGGCTTTCATATCGAAGTAACCCTATTATCCAAGTTCCTTCTCACAACACTACTATCCAGGCTTTCAATCGAAGTAACCCTACTATCCAGGTTCCTTCTCACAACCCTACTATCCAGGCTTTCACATCGAAGTAACTCTACTATCCAGGTTCCTTCTCACAGCCCTACTATCCAGGCTTTCATTCGAAGTAACCTTACTATCCAGGTTCCTTCTCATAGCCCTACTATCCAGGCTTTCATATCGAAGTAACCCTACTATCCAGGTTCCTTCTCACAACCCTACTATCCAAGCTTTCATATCGAAGTAACCCTACTATCCAGGTTCCTTCTCATAACCTTACTATCCAGGTTCTCCCTCTCTTATCCCCAAGCAGCGGTCCATAATACTGTAAGACTAGAACCTGATCAAACACGATTGGTTTCACATTTCCCCAATAAATCGCGGTGTAGCTTGTACCCCGGCCAGATACGCAGTACACTTCCGCTTCCTCAAGCCGGAGTTATTCCCCAGTAGAGTAACGGACAACTGAAGCTCCTAAAACTCTAGTTCTCCCAAGACAGGAAATCAACATCCCCTAGATGGCATCTTTAAGCCCATCTCCTGAAATTCTCCTTCGTATCCAGGATGACATATTTAAGCCCATCTCCGACAATCTTCAATCCTCGACCTCCAAATGGCATCTGTAAGCCCATTCCCGATATCACAAATCAAGTGCCACTTCCTGCGAGTGCAAATTTCTGGCCACTCTAGTGTTCAATCGTCTTCCACCTTCAGATCACGAAAGGCAGAGCAGCCAATCTACATCCTCAGGTTTAAGAAGACTGAATATGGGCAGCTGTTGTACCCCAAAATTTTCCCTCTCATTTTACTCAATACATATCAATTGAGGTCCCCAAGTTGCTCAAGGAAGTCCAAGAGTTGAATAGACCAACTCTCTCCTAAGGCAGTATACCTCAAATTAGGGTTTCATTTTTCATTAAGATTCTTGAGTCCAAAGGATCCAAAATGCTCACCATGGTCCTAATATGTTCTCAAGATCATCCATGTCAAGTTCCATGTCTTACAGAAGAAGTTTGCTCAGTCAACTGCTCAGATGTTTGAGAATCGACTGTACTAGGTCAAAAGTCAATTGTGGACCACATACAGTCAAACTTCAAGATTTTATGTCAACATCATCATTTTGAAGTGTTATCCATCATTTGATCAAGGGTTTATCATGATTCCTCAAGGGATACTCCAAATTCATCAAAACCCAAAAGTTGCTAAATTAAGGTTTTGCAGGAAAAGTCAACCCAACTTTGAGCAAGCATAACTTCTTCATACTTTATCAGAAATTTCCATCAAAATCTCATTTTGTAGAGGATGCAATTCCCTACAACTCATCTTCAGCTCACAAGTTCAAAATATGCACTCACAAAAAGATATGAATTTTGACATTATAGGTCCTTTTGAAAAGTCAACAAAAACACCTTTTGGGTCAAAGCTTCATACATGAGCATGGAAGACTTAATAGAGATGAGACAAAAGGGTTGCTTAGGGGACATCCTAAGCTTTCTAAAAAGTCCAAGAACACCTCTCTAGGGTTAAAATTGGAGGAGATATTCCTTGTCAAAGTTGACCTTTTTTGCAAAATTGTCAAAAGTCAAATGTGGTCAAAAATGAATTTTTTTGCTAAATGGGCCTAACTTTTTATGCTTGCACCTCACTTATAATGTGGTCCACGACTCAAACATTCACCCACACATTATTTGCTTCATTTTTCAATTTATTTTAATTTTTTGTTAATTAAAATGTGAATTAAATCAAATAATCGATGAATAATAGCAAAGATATGATTTGATTTGTTTTTTGGACAGGTTGGAAATTAAAATATGCTAAATTATCAAGGCCAAAACGAATCAAGCATAATTGGTACAAGAAAGGGAAGATTTGGCTCAAAATAACAAGTTTACATAAGCTTGAAAATCAAATCAAATCTCTTATAATTGCAAAGATTCAGTCCAAATTTGTAACCCTAATTCATTCCTAGATATATAATGGACAAGAACAAAGCATGGTATAAGGTTTTTGGACGTGCAAGCTGCCAGAACAAAACTGAAAATTTGAACAAAAAGTGTGAAATCGAATTTCATCTTAGAGCCACTCTCAAGGGGATTTGAGGCCAGCAATCCACTCCTAGACACTTTCTGAAGCTACTCCATTCATTTGGAGGCTTCTAAACATCCAGAATCTCATCCTACAACCGTCACGGTTTGCATAAAATCTTAAACTTGATTCTAACAATTTACTCATCATAAACATGTACTAAGCATATATTTGCGTTTACCATCATGTTTGCCACGTTTCTGGATTGTTTGATTGGAGTTTAAGTGCAGGTACGAGCGATTTCCATTGTTAGGGTTTTAAGGTCCACTTTGAGGCTTTTCTGTATAGGGAAAATTGGGCCAAGAAAGGAGTACCATCACACTCGTGAGGTCAAGACGAGTAGATCTGTGGCTTTAAATTATATTTATGTTGCTTGTGTTAGATTTTTGAAATACGCATGGTTTTAGTTACAGCCATGAACTGTAGGTAAAAGCTTCATGCCTAAGACGACGGTTGCAGGAGGAAGGCGATGCGTGTCACAGCGTGGTTGGTCCATTTGAATTTGGCGCACGTTTTCGAGCCACTAACTTGTTTTCCAATATATTATATGTTCATTATTATATTAACAACTGAGACATCCAGCACAGTTGGTCAGAGGAAGGAAGTATGAAGCTCATGTCCTGGGTTCGATCCCAAGCGTGAGCTTTTGGCATTTTCTCCATTATTTTCACCAGATCCAGCGCACCTCACCTTCTGAGGATCATCACGCGTCCTCTAATCTCATCCTCTGGATCCATTTCCAGCCAGATCCAGCACACCTCACCTTCTGAGGATCATCATGCGTCCTCTGATCTCATCCTCTGGATCCATCTCCAGCCAGATCCAGCACACCTCACCTTCTAAGGATCATCACGCACCCTCTGATCTCATCCTCTAGATCCATCTCCATCCAGATCCAGCACACCTTACCTTCTGAGGAACATCACGCGCCCTCTGTGTAAGAACCAAGTGCGCCTAAGAGGGGGGTGAATTAGGTACTTTTAAAAATTCTGGTTTTTAGTGATGATGGTTCTTATTTTTCTGGTTATAAGTGAGTTTAGGAAAGCTTAAAAATGCAGAAAAATAAAGAGACACAAGCGATATATCCTGGTTCCCCTCACAGTCCGAGAGTACTCCAGTCCACTTTCAACATGAAAGAGATTTCCTTATTGTGGCAAACTTACACAAGAACTACATACCGAACCAAGAACAATCCTCTTGGACCAAGAACAATCCTCTTGGATTTTCACTAAGTTACCTATGAGAACAATCCTCTCAATGTAACTACAATTTTATCCAGCAACTTGGAAAGACAATATTTCTACAAAAACACTTAAACTTAATTCCAACAATCCTGGAAAATAAGTAAGTAAATATCAATTTGTGAGTTTGAGTGAGTAGAGTAATATTGATCACTAAGAGTGATTTGACAATGTATAATCTTCTTCTTTCAATAATAATATAGTACAATGACTCAAGATACATTTTCTCAAAGTTTTCTGTTTAAAGTATGAAAATGTGCAGAAAACTTATGCATGAAAATGAGGAATGCTTGAGTTTGTATTTTGAAAGTTGAGAAAATATTTTTGAAAGAAGGTGTTAGATCTGGATTTGAAATTGAATATTTATATGTTCATAACACCCTTTTGAAACATCATGAAGATCTGGAAATGTATCATGAACAAATGCCAAGTTTGAGTGAAAAGATGTAATGAAAAGGCATGATCAAAAGGCATGAACAAAACTGTTATTTTTAAAATTCATGCAGTGTGTAATCGATTGCACCCTTGGTGTAATCGATTGCACAAGGTTTTTAACAGCTATTTTTTCAAAATATTTAAGAGTGCAATTGATTGCATTAACAATGTAATCAATTGCATGCAAAGTTAGTAGAAAAAATTAATTGAGTGCAATCGATTGCACTAACAATGTAATCGATTGCATGCAAAGTCAGTAACAAACGTTTTGAAAAATTTAAGTATGCAATCGATTGCACTAACAATGTAATCGATTGCATAAAAAAACAGAAGCAAAAGATTTGGAATTTCGAAGAGTGCAATCAATTGCACTAAGATGTAAATCGATTGCATGCAGAAGAAAAATGAAATTTTATCTTTGAAAAGCTTGAGTAATGATTCTTAAACATTTCTTTTTCATTTTTGAGCATCTATATCTTAAGATCAAAGTAGATAATATTATTATACCTTTAAAGTTGTTGAGAGGTTTGAGTGAAGATATTATACTTAGATGCTTAGATGCTTGATCAAAATCTTTGCCTTCTTTGTTAGCCATGGTTTGTCTTCATCAAAACAAATGCTTATTTGAGAAGCCTGATTTCACATTCTCCCCCTTTTTGATGATGAAAAACAATATTTCTTTATGCGATGTACTTTCCGGAAGAGCTTCTCCCCCTAAGATGCAAAACTCCCCCTATGTAGGATAGGGTTGGAATCCTTTGCAATTATTCATCTTGATTGGAGGGTACCTTGAAAATTAAGACACAGGAAATGCAAGCATAAAGTACCATACATCTTTCTCCCCTTTGACATTATAAAAAAGAAGGGAAAGATACTTAAAGCAAATAATAATAGTGCAATATATTGACAAAAATTAGAGAATTAAAACATTAACACACGTTGTTTAAGAGTTACACATAAAACTGAACAAACGAAACATTGAAAGAGAAAGATAATAACATAACAGAAAAAAAGTCAGCCAGAACATTAAGGGTGATGAATGTCTAGATGGTTGTAAGAACATGAGCCTTGGTTCAGAAATTGTTGTTGAAGTGGAGGTTCTATGTAATGAGGAGGAGGTGCAGCTGGGTTGTTTGGGTCGTATGGTGGGATATGAAGGTGAGAATAAAGGTATGAGAATTGTTGGTTCACATTTGAGCGAAAATAATTTATCCGGGTTGTAAGGGAGTCATTGATTGCACTCTATTGATTGTTGATATTGGTGTTCATAGAAGAAAACTGTTGAGCCATGTAGTCCATGAGTTCTTGATTGCTTGAACCAGAGGGAGCAGTAGGAGGAGGAGGCACAGCTTCACCGCCTTCAACTTCTTGGTCATTATCTTCATTGCCAACAACATATTCACCAATGTAGGTGATGGTCTTTGTCTCCGAATTAAAATGTACGCCCATTCTTGAATCAACATTCTTAATTGAAATTCTGTTTAAATTAGGATACATATCCACCTTTTCAAAACCACGAAAATCCACACCAAATTCCTCCATAATCAAAGTGACAAAATAAGCATATGGAAGGAATTTAGACTTTTCATCCACTCTCAGCATATGCATCATCATCATTCTTTCCGAATTTACATTTACTCCTTTCTTCCTTGCATAAATAAGCTGCATCTCGAAGTCGGTAACCGTGCAATGGTTTCCATCTCTTGGAAACAGTATATAGAAAAAAAATAATGATATAAGCGATCGTCTATATGGAGGTTACCTGCACTCCATGAATCTCTGGATGGAATTACTCCGCCAAGACCACGTATCCGTTTGGCGCGAAATTCAGCTTCACTTAACCACCCAATGCTGTAAAAGAATCCCTTTTTCGAATAGCCATCCCATATCTCGTTTTCAGGATCATATAGGGAGCTTCCGGTGAAAGGAATATGCAAGATCTCACCAAAAACCTGAGGAGTTAGAGAGATACGAGTGCCCAGCACATATGTGACTATTTTTTCTTTGTAGGGTGTTAGATTACTGAAAAGCATTCTTACCAAATCCGGGTACTATGGACCGTACGAAGAAATCTAGGGTTCCAGACCATAAGCAGCTAGATCATTCTGAAATGAAAAACATTCTTGAGGGAAGGAGGTGAGTATACCATACTTGGGGTTGGATACAATTTTCCTTTGAAATTCTATGACAAATCTGACTTTTGCGCTTCGGTGAGAGTTGAAAGCAGTGGATTGGATGTTGAATCAATCTTCTTTTTCCCTTTATCTGAAACTGAAGCCTTTCTCTTTGTTCTTGAAGCCATGGATATGGTGTTTTAGGGTTTTGTAGTTTTAGGGTTTTGTGAGAGAGAAAGGTTTTGTGAGAGGGAATTGGAAGTGATTTGGGTAGGTAGGGAATGAGTTATTAGAATTGAAGTGTATTTGGCTTGGGAATATGAGAGAGGAATTCTGACCAACATTAATTTTCTGTCATAAAAGTTATTTTCAGTGCGTGCAATCGATTGACATACCATGTGCAATCGATTTGCACACAAACAGAATAAAAAATAAAGCAAAACGCACATAGTGAAATCGATTGCATTAAAGGTGCAATCGATTTTCACATGAAACAAAATGGACAGAATTGAAAAAATTCTTTGTGCAATCGATTACACTCTTTGTGCAATCGATTTGCACCAACCAAAATTGTCCAAAAAACACATTTTTCTTGAAAATTTAAGTATCACATAGCATAAATTCATATATGGCATGTATAAAACATATATAAAAGATATATCAAGGGTAGAATGCACCTTATAAGTCGCGTTCGTCAAGTATGCCGAGCTCTCGACGCATTTTGTAGAATGGTTCTTTCGCCAAAGGTTTGGTGAAGATATCGACAAGCTGATTATGAGTATCTACAAAGGTTACCTCGACATCTCCTTGAAGAACATGATCACGGAGAAAATGATGTCGAGTGTCTATATGTTTAGTCCTTGAATGCATGATGGGATTCTTTGTGATGTTGATTGCACTGGTGTTGTCGCATCTTAGAGGAATGCACCCTAGATCGAGTCCGTAATCACGAAGTTGTTGTTTTAGCGACTAAATTTGAGCGCAACTACTACCCACTGCAATATATTCAGCTTCTGTCGTGCTTAGAGTAACACATGCTTGTTTCTTGCAGGCCCATGATACTAATGCATTACCAAGAATGTGACAAGTACCACTTGTGCTCTTTCTATCTGTTTTACATCCTGCATAATCCGCGTCAGAATAACCAATTAAGTTGCAGACACTACCTTTAGGATACCATAATCCAACATTTATTATCCCTTTGAGATACTTCATGATCCTCTTTACCTACGTGAGATGATATTCCTTTGGGTTAGCTTGAAAGCGGGCACAGAGACAAACACTAAACATTATGTCAGGACAACTTGCCCTCAATTATAATAAAGAGCCAATCATACCTCGATATTTAGTAATGTAGATGGAAACACCTGATTCATCTTGATCAACATAAGAACCAGAACCCATTGGTGTAGACATTTCCTTGTAGTTATCCATGTCAAACCTTTTCAAGAGTTCCTTGCAATATATGGATTGGTTGATGAAGATGCCATCTTTTAGTTGTTTGATTTGAAGTCCAAGAAAATAGTTCATTTTACCAATCATGGACATTTCAAATTCTCCTTGCATCATTGATGAGAATTCTTCACACATTTCTTGATTTGAAGAATCGAAGATGATGTCATTAACATAGACTTGTGCTAGCGAAGTGTTGTCTTTGATTTTCTTGATAAATAGAGTCTTGTCAACTTTTTCTTTTTCGAAATCCTTTTCGCATAAGAAGTTGCTTAAACGATCATACCGTGCCCTTGGTGCTTGTTTCAGTCCATAGAGAGCTTTTCATAATTTAAATACATGAGATGGATTCTTGAAGTCTTCGAAACCCGGGGGTTGCTTAACGTATACTTCTTCAGTGATATATCCATTCAACAATGCGCTTTTGACGTCCATTTGGAAAAGCTTAAACTTTAATGAATAAGCATAGGCAAGTAAGAGACGAATAGCTTCTAACCTTGCAACTGGAGCGAAAGTTTCTTCAATGTCTATTCCTTCTTCTTGATTATATCCCTGTGCTACCAATCTTGCTTTGTTGCGAACAATAATTCCATTCTCGTCAAGTTTGTTTTTGAACACCCATCTTGTTCCAATAATGTGTTTGTTACTTGGCCTAGGAACGAGTTCCCAAACTTGATTCCTTTCAAATTCATTCAATTCTTCTTGCAACAAGTGGAGGTGTCTCAGAGGTGCGCGTGTGCAAATTGTGTTATGTTTCAGTTATTTTTATCTTGGATGTTAGGTTTTATAACATTTTCTTTTAAGTCTTACCATGCAATCATATTAAGCTAGCAGTTAAATATATACAAGCATTCATACAGTAGTGCAGAAAGTAAAAATGCGGGAAATTGAATTTATGCTATTACAGTGCTTCGGGGATGGGGAGTACAAAACCTCAAATGGGGGAAAGGTAAAGAAACCCTAAATTTAACTATTACAATCCTTCGACAATTACAAAATTAAATAAATACGAAAGATAAACAAATGCACGGAGATTGAAGAGATGTCAAAAACCCTAAAAATTCCTAGATGTTTAAGAAAATATATTTTGTCATTTTTGTTACGGAAAAATAATTGAAGTGATGAAAACCTAATTCTAATTAATTTTTAATTAATAAAATAAACTCAAAGTGATTAAATTAAATTAAATTAACAAAAGTTAAATTAATTAGTAAAAAAACTTAAATGTAATGTTTTTTTAATGATTTTATGATTTTTTGTTATTTTTCTAATTAAATAATAAATGGTAAAAATAAATAATTAAACTAAAAAAACAAAAAAAAGGTTTAATGGGCATGCATTGCAAAAAGGAATTGGGGGGTGTTATAAAAATAGAATCTCAGGCCTAATAACAAGAGGGCCCAGGCGCCTGGGAGATCCATGGAGGATCATCTCTTGGAGTGCATCGTAGGTGTGACTTATCAACTGCGTTGGATCTGATCTTCTAAGATTTAAGGGTCATGGCACGAGTGTACATGGTGAGTGCGCTTGATCTGTTTGCACCAGATCTAAAATTAAAACATGGAAAAATAAAAACGCCTCACGCCTGGATCGAACCCAGGACAAGGCGTATGAGATACTTAAGTGCAAGTGTGCTGCCACTGGGGAGGCTTGTACATCTAGTGTTAGAACGCAAACTAAACAATATATTATAAAGTCAAATTCTAATGCCAAGAAAGAAAAATGTGCGCGCCCAGGTGGACCCCTGAATTTGAATGAACCAACCACAATGTCCTAACATGCCACGCGGGTAGTCAATGGTTTAAACCACCTCCTGTGGTGTTTTCCACTATCTTCTACAGCGAGAAGAAAATTGAAACCTACAAGAAACGCAAAATCAGAATGCACAAGATAGCCTACTCCCCTAAAAATTTCCCTCTGAGTCTGAATCTGGGACCCGTTTGGGCTAAAAACCCCTGCATCATTAAATCTGAAGCTTAAAATGCTCCATGCCCTAACTATGGCATGATGTTATTTCTGCATCAACACTCGTATGTAACACGTTAGAAAAATCTAGAAAATGCATATGAATCAAATAAGCATGCTCATAATCATTTAAACCACGATGAACTTTGAGAAACAAGGTTTACCTACTTACCAATTGTTGTTGATGCAAGAGCAGCTTCTGGCTTGTTTCAGGCTCTTGTAAGGGTTGGAAATGATCCCTTTGATCTTTATGGAATGATTTATGCCCTTTGTTTGGATTGACAACAACTGAAAATATAGTTACGAATTTTGCAATCTTTTTGGAATTTTGTGAATTTTGGAGCTCTCTCTTAGGCAGTGGTTTCGTGTCCTCTTGGCCTGACTTTGCTTGCGTTATATAGATAAAGAGAATGGCTCAGCATATATGGTATAAGATCAAGCCATGATGGCTCTCATCAAACAAAATAAAACACTTTGAAAACCTTTCATTTTTGAAGAATTCTTGCCTTCTTGGATCCTTGCACGAGTTTGCATGTTGGTGGCTTGTACTTGGGCCTCAAAGCTGACAAAAAACCAAGCTCATACGCATTAATCCATAATTTTATGATTTTATTCAATTTATTTTATTTTTCATATTAAATAAAATAAAGATAAATATAAATAAAAGTCAAAGCAAGATATGCATGGAATTAGAGGTCCTCTAACATCTTATGGACATGTTTGAACATAAAAAATTAGGCCCACTAGTTAAAATCTCAAATTTGCTCATTTTGTATTTCATGAATTTCCTTAAAATTTTCCAAATTGTACAACTCATAACTTCTTCAATTTTCATCCTTTGAAGGTGACCATCTACTTTTTGAAAATCTCAATATGTCGTCTACAATTCATCTTTTGATCATTTTTGCATTTGGAGATATTATCTTGATGTAAGTTGCCCTGAAAAAAGTGTCTTTTGTTAACTTTTGAAAATGACTATAATTTATTAGCTCATATCTTTCAAATGAAGCATTTTTTGGACTTGAGCATTTATACAAAGATATAGATAATTGAATTTTATTCAAAATGGGCTTTTGTTGGGGAAAAGTTGATGAAGCATGTGAAAGTTATGCTTGATCAAAGTTCAGTTGACTTCTCCTAAGGAAACCCTAATTTGACAATTCTTGATTTTTGATGGTTTGAGAACTTTACTTGGGGGAACCATGATCAACCCTTGATAAAATGATTAATATCACTTCAAAATGTTGATTTTGACAAAAATCTTGAAGTTTGACTGTATGTTGATCATAGTTGACTTTTTACCCCACTGTTGATTTTAAATCATCTGAGCCATTGACTGAGCAAACTTGTGATGTAGGACTTGAAACATGACATGAACATTTTTGAAGACCTATGGAGAACCATTGAAACCACTTGAGACCTTTTCAATCCAAATTTCCTTGAGAAACTCGAAACCCTAGTTGTAGACCTCTGGCTTAGGAGGAGCATTTGACTGGTCATCTCTTGAGATTCTTGAGTATTAGAGAAGCCTTGAAAGAATGCATTAAATAAAATGGGAGGGAAAATTTGGGGTACAATAAACCCCTTCATAGTCTAGTTTATCTAGCACACCCTTCGGTAAGACATTTAATGAAGAACATGTATCAACCAATACATGCGCCAAGGAAGTGCCCCTACACTCAATACAGACGTCTAGGGCCTTGTTAAGATTCTTTTCCGCAGGAGTTAAGTCAGCTTTAGAAAATCCTAATCCATTATCAACTATTAGGCTTGCAACATAATTCTCAAACTGATCAGCAGATGTCTCTCGTGGTACATGAGCAGTCTTCAGAAATTATACCAAAGCTCGAGCACGGGCTTCGGAGCACAATAACAAGGATAACATGGATATCTGGGAGGGCGTCTTCCCTAACTGTTCAACAATATTGTAGTCACTTTTGCGGATTATTTTAAGTATTTCCTCCATCTCTTGTTTGGAAGTATCTTCAACAATAATATCTTTTGATGGTGCCTCCGTCTGGGAAGACTCAATCATCTTCTCTTTGCCCTGAGTGTCAGTAGTTGACTCAGTAGCAGGGATACGAACTGGTGTAGTGATACTATTGGAATGAGAGATCTATGGAGAGAATACCCTTCTTGTTCTGGTAACTTTACTAGTCCCAACAATATTTTCGACATTGAGGTTAGTAACTTCTGTATCTTCATCTTCGGAAATCCATGGTTCTTGCTTAACACCATGGTAATAAACTTCAGCTCCATAATTCTAGGGAACAACCTTGTCATAGGAATATGGGAATGGCCCCGGTATAGTAATGATCAGGGGAGTCACCCTAGGCCTGGAAGTAATCTTTACAGGACCTTTAAAGGTGATCCTTACAGGAGTACTAGAAATTGTGTTTATAGAAACATCTTCCAGTCTCAGCTCTTGAGACATACTTTCATGCACACTCTTCACAGACAGAGTCTTATCAAGCAGAATTTCACGACTATCAATCAAACTTTGAATACACTTTTTCAGCCACATACAGTCGCACAATGGTAACAATTTTCCAGGAAACCCGGAAATAAACCGGCTTGCAACAGATTCTTCTTAATGAATATCAGGGGAATGGTCAAGTCACTTATGGTTGAGACATAAGAAACATCTTCAATAGAATTAACATCTTTACTATGATTGGGCATAGGTGCAATGATCATATTAGGGGTCTCGGGAGGATCAAATTCAATCTCTTTTGTGTCAATCATATCCTGGATTTTGTTCTTAAGGGTCCAATAATTGTTCGTGTGATGCCCGAGAATGTTGGAATAATAAGCACATCTAGCATTGGGATTGTGCTTGGGAAAGGAAGTTTTAGGAATCTGAGGAGGATCCCTTAGTGTAATCAGTTCCGCCTTTAACATATGTTGCAATGCTCGAGACAAAGGAATATTAATCTTAGTAAACTGTCTTCTGGGTGTGTCATGCCTGCACTGATTATTCTGTTGTTATGTTGGTGTAGGGTTGGAAATCATTACTGCAGACACAAATCGATGACGATCTCCTTTACAATGACCCTTATGGACGTGCACAACATTAGCCTCTTTCTTCCAGTCGAAAGGCTTTTTCACAATATTTAAAGACGCAACCACCTGAATTTTCCCACTTCTGATTCCACTTTCAACTCGTTCTCTAGTTAATATCAGCTCAGTGAATCCGACTGAAGAGCTTCCGATCAGATGATAAAGAAAGGCCATGTTAGAGTTCCCATGAGCATATCAACAAGCTCTCTATCATACAAAGGAGGTTTCACTCTTCCAGCCAAATGTCTCCACTTCTGGGAATACTCTTTAAAGCCTTCGTTCGAGCCCATAGTCATATTCTGTAATTGCACACGAGTTGGTGCAAGGTCATCATTATAATGGTATTTTTTGTAGAAGGCAGCAACCTGGTCTTCCTATGAACCTATATTGGTTCCTTCCAGTTGTTAGAACCATTCTAATTACGTCCTCGACAAGATTTTTTGAAAGAAGTGCACCCATAACTTTCTATCAGAAGTATCGGGTTGGATTTTCCGGACATAAGATCATAGGTGAAGCTTAGGACAAGACACACCATATTATTTGGCAAAGACGGGGACCATGAACTTGTGAGGGATAATAACCCCTGAGATAAGACCCATATCTTCAAAATCCAACCCAGAAACTCTCTAGATCTCTATAGCATTAAGATGATCTTCCAACTATTTGTATTTGTTGTCAGCAGGAGGATATTATTCATCTGAACAGTCTGCTTCTTCTTCATCAGAACCCGGGTTATTATTCTTCTCAGCATTCATACTTTTATCATCTTCTACTTGGTCATCATTTTCATCCTCAAAATCCAAAGCTTACTTGACTGGACCTTTGAGCCTCCTACCCATGTTGAGGATGCCAACTGGTTTCTTGATTTTATCCTCCCTCTCTTTAGTGACGAGGGCCTTCATCTCTTTCAGCCCCTTGGCTAGATTCAGAAACATTTGCTGAAATTGAGAGTTCCGAGCTTGAAGTTCTTTCATAGTTTGTTAGAGAGCCATCTTTTACTGAAATAAACAGTAAGAAGATGAGAAAACCTGTCCGTGAGGAAAAATAGTTATGTATGACATGCATGATATGTAAATGCAATGTTTTCAAGGACCTTATGGGATTTAAATTCGTTAATCAAAATGAAATAGAAACAAGATTTTTATTAGTAAGTTCATGTGAATACAAAAGATTATAAAAGCATAAATTAAAAACTCCTAAAGCCTTAAGTTTCTGATGGACGCCTCCTCTTTGTGTTGACATATGCGTTAAGACTCTTCTCCTCGTGAAGTTGCTTTGTCAGCTCCAACACTTTCTTCTCACTTGCATAGAATTGAGTCTCAAAGGTGTCCCGTTCTTCCTTGAGTTGAATCTAGGGATTCTGCAATTCTTCAACGCCAGTAGGCATGTTTAGATGAAGGATGGTGTAAGAAACGTCTCATTTGACAACAGGCTCCATGATTACCGGTAGGGCAGTAGGATATGGAATCATGAGGTTTTGAGCACGAGCTCGTACCCATTTGAGATAGGACCCCATAGGGATGAAGTTCTTATGCCCTAGAATCCTTCTATTAATCATATTGACCATACCCCAAGCACAGATAAATCTTTGTCGGTAACCTTGAAGGTCATTGTCATAGTCGAATACAACACCCCAGATAAGCATATAATGAGGATCGTCTCTTCAAGCATAACCAAACTGACGTAAAGCTAGAGAAGGATTGTAAGTAATGCCCCCCTTATGCCCATGAGTGGCACATTAGGGAACTCTACACAGCGGTCAATAATAATGATGTCTTCTTGGGATCAGGAACACAAATAAATGTTTAAATGAGAGAGTGACATTATCCTTTGAGACCACCTCAAACATCATTCATTCTTCATTATCGAGCGAGGAAGGTGCAAAATAAACCACCTGGATAGAAAAGGTATACAAAAAATGAGAGTTCCTCGCTTCCTCATGGTATGAGTGTGAAGAGAATGCAAAATATCTCTGAGAAAAGTAGGAAAATGATTATGTGTGAGGAATATCATGATGGCATTTACATCTATAAGTTAGTCCAGATTGGGGAATAGTACCAAACCATAGATTAGTAAAGCCAAAACATCTTCGAAAGCAACTAAAACTCATGGAATCTAGAAACAACTGAGTTTTCTATATCAGAAATTTTGGACGGAGACCTTTAACCCCACTTCTGGTTTCCCAATTAGATGCGATGTCAGACGATTTCAGGTGTAAGGCTATGGAAATATCTTTAGGTCTTGGATATTTCTCTAAACCAGTGAAGGGTATCTGATCCAGTATAGGCACCCCAAATAACTTAGAGAACTCTTCCATTATGGGCACCAATTGATAATTGGGGAAAGTAAAGCAATGGTGTTTAGGATCAAAGAACATGAATAAAACGCTCATCATGCCTTTTTCAAAACCAGAGATAACCAACCTGAGCAAATGACCATGTCTTTTGTTGAAATGAGAGCTTTCGGGAACCTTTGAGACAAATTCTTTGGGTTTGGAAGGTATTCCCATGAAGTTGATCTGAATAGTATTTCTGCGAGCGGAAGCCATAACTTGCAAAACAGAACAAAGATAAATCTCTTGGTCCTTGAAATGGTTAGTGAAAATGCCATGTTATGATGTTATGTTTAAATAAGATATAAAGCACAAGAGAATCACAAAAAAAGTCTTCGGTTTAAAGGCTTCCATGAAGCTCATAGGTAAGTACCCTCTTGAATTTTAGTTGGCTCAACCTGTCCTAAGAATAGTAACCGGGTTCTAGGAATCTCATATCACCTATCTTTTTCACAGGCATTGTTTCAGCAGAGAAACTGACTTGCCACCGAAATATCCCGAGAGTTGAATCTCAATAAGCGTAGCATCGAGTATCAACCAACTTCAGACTGCACCAAAGCCGACCATCTCACTACTTTCTAATGGCTAAGTTGGGTCAATTAAGTTCTTAGGGTCAGTTAGTGCTTATGACACCTAGTGATAGCCTAGGGTTATGCTCGACTGACTCAAGGAATACCAGTACAAACTTATGTGTCGCACTAACATAGCCATCACTTCAACCATACCGGTCTATGCCGTACAATTGCAAGAAATTTAACCCGAGCAAAACCCCAAATATAAAGAAAACAAACAAACAAAACAAGTAAAAGTGATCTATCCCTAAGGTAACCACTCTTTTTAGGTATGATCTCCAACAGAGTTTCTAGTTCTGTAATACGGTGGGAAAACTGACTTGGTTTTGCATTTTATCGCAAATGTTGCAGTTAGCAAGGGTCGTCACCGACTTTTCTTTTATCCAATAAGGAAAGGTTGAAAAGAACAGGAAAGTCCTTTTAAGATTTTTGAGTTTGGTGGGGTAAGTTATGAAAAGGGAAGGTGTTAGCACCCTTTTCACCCGTAGTTATCTACGGGCTCTTAATTGCTAGCTCACTTTTGAAAATCACGCTTTCTGTGTGTGATTTGTTTGAAAACATTTTGATAAGTCAATGTAAGGCCAACGTTGTAATGATTCTTGTAGTAGTCCTCAAGAATGCGTAAAAAGTGTTTTAGAAAATATTTTGTTTGAAAGTGATGTGTGAAAAATGCTTTGAGAAAAGTTATGAGCAAGCGTTTAAGAGTTCTTACCCACTAAAGGTTTTTCATAGAGATAGTACTATCCATACCATTAGTTTGTAGGTAGCCTATCTATTGGATGTAGAGGGATGGGCGAAGGGTCGTCGAATGGTCATAGAAGGCAACATGTAAGGATACTTTTAGCAATTCTAAAGGACTGTCATCATATATTTGTAGGCAACATTGAGGGATAAAATCATTTCTCGTAGGCAACTTCAAGGGACATCGCGAGACTATGATCTTTATAATGATTTTAACCGAGGGTCTTTGCTAATGGTATCCCTATGTTCAAGGGACATGACCATTGTTTTTTTCGAAGGCAACAAGGGAGGTTACCCTAGAGGTGTATGTGTTCATAGTGATTCAATTCTTGTATGTTTATCTTTGTTTAGGGTTATCTAACGATTCGTTTTAGATCTTACCATACATGTCTAGTTACTATATATATATCATTTCTCGTAGGCAACTTCAAGGGACATCGCGAGACTATGATCTTTATAATGATTTTAACCGAGGGTCTTTGCTAATGGTATCCCTATGTTCAAGGGACATGACCATTGTTTTTTTCGAAGGCAACAAGGGAGGTTACCCTAGAGGTGTATGTGTTCATAGTGATTCAATTCTTGTATGTTTATCTTTGTTTAGGGTTATCTAACGATTCGTTTTAGATCTTACCATACATGTCTAGTTACTATATATATATATATATATATATATATATATATATATATATATATATATATATATATATATATATATATATATATATATATATATATATATATATATATATATATATATATATATATATATATATATATATATATATATATATATACAATATACATACATAGGTACGGAAAGTAAAAGTGCGGAAAAGTAAACCTAAACTATTAAATCTCGTGAGCAGTTACATGATAGGAAAAATGCGAGAAAATAAACTAAGCTATTACAGAAATACCCGTGCGACCTATACATTTATTTCTAGAAATTTAAATGATAGAAAAATAAATGTTACAAAAATGTTTTAATAAACCTAAGATTCTAAGTTTAGATTTTTTTTTATGTTTTATTGTTTGGAAAATATTCTTAAAGTGTGAATTAATAACTAACCCTGATTTTAAGTAATTTACAAATTAATTGTGAAATAAAAGTAAATTTAATTAAAACAAATTTTGTTGGTAAAAAATTAAATTAATTAATTAAAAAACCTAAATCTAATTTTTAATGATTTTTTTATGATTTTTATTGTCTTTTGATTTTAATTAAAAAAATTAAATTAATTAAGCAAAAGCAAAATTAATTAAAAAAAGAAAAAATCGAAAAGTTGAAAAAAAAATGGGTTAAAAAGAAAGCCTGGGGTGGGACTTGAACCCATGCCCCCTAGGTTACAGGCGCGCGCCTCATCCACTAAGCCATGGTGCTTGTTGTGTTTGGAGAATGACTGGCAATCAACACATAGCTTCCCTGTGTGTTATCTTGAAAAAAAAGAAATAATTTGGCCAAAAGGCTGGTTCGAACCCACGCCCTTTTATACGCAAAGCCTTGAAAATGCATGGTCTTGTCACTAGGGTGGTTGTTAAATCCTGTCATGGAATACAGACTAATTAATATAAAATAAAACAAAATTTTAATTTTTAATTTAAAATAAATCAAATGCAAGTGGGGCCCTTGTATCAAGTGCTAACCAATAAAAAGTGGATAGAGGGCGCCAGGGTTTTGACTGGCCAATCAGCTTGTAGAAAATTGCCACGCCAACGTGGAGGGAGTCAGCGCCACCGTCCACGGAGGAATCCACCATCTTCTCCGATGGGGAGATTTTTGAAACCTGTAAAACATGCAGAATCAAGGTAAACAAAACATCCTATCCCCCTTACAATTTCCTCCTGAGTTTGAATATGGGGTTTGTTTTGACTAAATGTTCCTGTATCATGAGTTTCAAAGCAATCTGTTCTTGATGCCCTAATAATGGAAATCATGTATTCCTGCGTCAAAGCTTGCAAAAAGTGGTTCTAAACAATCACAAACATCAACATGAACATGTATATATGCATTAATTCAATGTAAATCACATGGTTTAAAAGTTTTGTTTCACGAAACTTTACCCTATCAGTGTGCTTGAAAGAGAGAGTTCTGGCGTGCTTCAGGATTGAGCAAGGGTATGCATCGCCTCCTGGGAATTTCAGGAACGTGTTTGGATGCCTGGAATGGATTGACATGGGTTGTTGATGAGAGTTTGACTTTTCCCTAATTCTTTGAAAATTTGAGAATTTTCCTAGGCGTTTTTGAGGCAACTTTCACGTGTCTTGTTGGTCTGAGTTGTTGTGGTATTTATAGGGCATAGGATTGAGCCAACAAATATGGCACAATATCATGCAATCATGGCAAAAATCAAACAAAAATAAAACATGTTTTCAAGCTTCCATTTTTAGAGATTCTTGCGATTTTTGAGCTCACACGGTTTTAGGCATGTTTGTCATGTGTTCTTAGGCCTCAATATGATCCAAAACTAAGCCCATATGCATTGGTCTATCATTTGTGATTTTTATTTAATTTATCTTGAGTTTAATTGAATAAAATTCAAAATAAAAAAAAAATGAAAGATAATGCATGAATGTATTTATGGGTCTTTAGCTATGTCATGAAGATGTTTGAGCTTGAAAAGTTAAACCCATTTGCCAAAAAGTCCAAAATTACTCAATTGAGATTTCATGCATTTTTCTCAAAATCGCCCAACTTGCACCAATCATAACTCTCTAAATTTTTATCATATGAAGGTGATCTTTGACCTTTTGGAAATCTCAAGATGTTCTCTACAATCTCTATGTTGATCATATTTGTATTTGAAGACTTTATCTTGATGTAAGTTGCCTTGGACAAAAAGTGTCTTTTTGTTGACTTTTGAAATGACCTATAATGTTTTGGCTCATATCTCTCGAATGGAGCACTTTTTGAACTTGAGCTTAGAGAGTCAAAGTTGTAGAGAATTGAATTTCCTTCATAATTAGCTTCGGTTGATAAAAATATGACGAATCATGTGAAAGTTGTGCTTGGTCAAAGTTCAGTTGACTTCTCCTAGAGTGATGATCAAATCCCTAATTTAGCAACATTTGACTTTTGAGAAATATATTGATGAATTATGATCAACCCTTGATCAAATGATGAATGTAATTTAAAAATATTGATGTTGACCAAAAATATCGAGGTTTGACTATATGTTGACCACAATTGACTTTTTATCCAATACAGTTGATTTTCCATCATCTGAGCAATTGACTGAGCAAACTTGTGATACAAGGCATGAAACTTGGTATGAGAATTCTTGACGACCTATGAGGATCCATGGAATCCCTTTTAGGCCTTTGAAACAAAAATTTCCTTGTGAAAGATGAAACCCTAGTTGTAGGCTAATTGCTTAGGAGAAGACTTGTCTGATCAATTCTTTGAGTAATCTTGAGCAATTGAGAACCCTAGGAAGATGAGGAGACCTCTTGTAATAATTTGATTTGAAAGTGAGAAGGAAAATTTTGGGGTACAACAATGGGGTTCCAAGAAGAATCATTACGTATTTCTGGTCTAATCTGAACAACAAAATGATAAAGGAGTTATGCGATAATTTCAAAATCGAGCATCATAATTCCTTAACATATCGACCCTAGTTGAATGAGGCCTTTGTAGGTGCCAATAAAAACATCAATAAATTCATTCAGGAAATGGTGAAGACATACAAAGATTTGCATGAAATGCTTCCCTTTTCTCTACATGGCTATCGTACTTCGACGCGCACATCAAGAAGTATGGCATGGAGGCAGTACTCTCAGTTGAAATAGAAAATCCATTACTTCGAGTTCTAATGGAAACAAAGTTTGAAGAAGCAGAGTGGGTTCAGACACGACTTGATCAGCTCAACCTCATTGAAGATAAACACTTAACAACTTTGTACCACAGTCAATTATATCAGAAGCGGGTGAAGAAAGCCTTCAAAAAGAAAGTCCGCTCTTGAGTGTTCAAAAAAGGGGATTTGGTCCTCAAGAAGATTTTTTTACCTCGCCTCGATTGACGTGGTAAATGGACACCCAACTAAGAAGGTCCATATGTGGTAAAAATAACATTCTATGGTGGTTGTCTCATCCTCACAACAATGGATGGGGAAGAGCTACCACATCCAGCCAATTCAGTCGCAGTAAAAAAATACTATGTATAAGAAAGCTCGCTATGTTCGAATCCTAAACGGGCGACTTAGGAAAAAAGGAGTGTCCCGGTGGATCAAAAACACTAAAGGGTTACCCAGTAAAAAATTAGGGACATACACAAAAATTTTATCCCAATGGATTGTAACCCGAAAGGGCAGTTCAGGTAAAAGTCAGGGATCTTATCCATAAATAAAGAACAAAAAGACTACGATCTACAAACCACGATCATGTTCACGAAGGAGAGAGATGGGTCTAAAATATTTGACTCAGAAGCAAAAGAGATTGAAGCTATCAAAAGGATATTGGGGAAACAACAATATCAATTATCATTTTCATTGCCATTTTTCAATTTTAAAAAATTTCTGTAATTACCTTTTTTAAGGAATTGCATCTTGTACGCTCCTCTATTCAGAGGCATATCTAATCAATAAAACATTAACTTTTTTCAAATATTTCAATTGTGTTTTTCGTTTTCAGGCTCGGTTGAAAAATAATACGATTATTTTTATGAATAATGGCTTGAAATCATTTTGGGAAATTGAAAGTGTTTTGGTTAGAAAAACATCGAAAGAAAATCCACGTATACGTCCACACCTATGCTTGCACCTGCAATACAATTATCTATGACAAGTTGACACTACTCACCATGCTTTATAAAAATTCAAATTGACTTGGAGATACAACAACTAGCAACAAACGACTTTGGAAAGTTGGTGACTATGAGAACCCGATGGCTTAAAAAAGGAAAATTATGAAAACATTTGCAAAATACTTGGGGCATACACATAATAACATTTGGGGCATACACACACATTTGGTACATATGTAAATACATGGGGCATACACACAAGAAACATTTGGGGAATATACACACATAAGCATTTTGGTACATAAACATTTAAAAACACTTGGAGCATATATCACACTTAGGTAGCACATAAATTTAGGGCATTATACATATACATCATATATGGCATCTTGCAAAACTACTTTGGTTAAAATTGCGAATTTTCTTAGGGTCCATCATTAGAAAGCTTATCTGTGCAAACTAAATATTTCAAACTTTAAGCGATTTGGGGTTTATTTCTTCATGATGATAGTCTTGATTGAGGGATAACACAACCGACTTCATCGATAAATTTGGGGTTTATTTCTTCATGTTGATAGTATTAGTTGAGGGCTGACACAACTGGCATCATCAATGAATTTTAGTTTTATTTCTTTATGTTGATAGTCTTGGTTGAGGGCTGACACAACCGACATTATTAATGAATTTTGGATTTATTTCTTCATGTTGATAGTCTTGGTTGAGGGCTGACACAACCAACATCTTCGATGAATTTGGGGTTTATTTCTTCACTTTGATAGTCTTGGTTGAGGGAGACACAACTGACATCATCAATGAATTTGGGGTTTATTTTTTATGTTGATAGTCTTGGTTAAGGGCGACACAACCGACATCATCGATGAATTTTGGGTTTATTTCTTCGTGATGATAGTCTTAGTTGAGGGATGACACAACCGACATCATTTATGAATTTGGGGTTTATTTTTCTTCATGATGATAGTCTTGGTCGAGGGCTGACACAATTGACATCATTAATGAATTTGGGGTTTATTTCTTCATGTTGATAGTCTTGGTTGAGGGCTGACACAATAGACATCATCAATGAATTTGGGGTTTTTTCTTCACATTGATAGTCTTGGTTGAGGGTGACACAACCAACATCATCAATGATTTTGGGGTTTATTTCTTCATGTTGATAGTCTTGGTTAAGGGCGACACAATTGACATCTTCTATGAATTTGGGGTTTATTTATTCATGATGATAGTCATGGCGCTAAATTTTCCCAAATCAGTTGATTAACAATTAACAATAACATTAACTTCATATTATTGTGCTAACTTTACTTTTCCTTACATTAACTTCATCTAATTTCCCGCCCTTTACTTTTGTGTAATTTAATTTATGGCCATTTATCATTCAATTCATTTATCATTTCATGTCATTTTTTCTTTTGCTTTATTTTGTTTACCTATCTTCAAAGGCTTAAAACATTAATAAATGTAAAACTCTAAAAAACTAGTAATGTACTCTTAAGGACTATTGTCACAATTCCTTGCTTATGGAGCCTGGACTATGGACTTAAGACCAAGGTTACTTTCCCTTAGCTTGGAATTCATCTGATACTTTGGTTCATCTGAGGCATTAATTTCATCTAATACTTTGTGGTACCTGAGACTTAGAATTATCTAAATCTTTTGATTTATATTAGAATTGGCCAGTTATGAGACACTGTGACCTTTATTTGGACTTTTCTATGTTCATCTGCTCATTGTGCTTGATCAACTTGTGTCTTAAACCCAAAGGGAAAGGAATGCTGGTTTTGAACAGTGTCAAATGCTTTCTCTTCATAGGGTTAGTTCAGTTGCACACATAAATTCTTTATCTTGCTCTCCCTATTTCAAAACTTCTTGGTTTCCAATTTCACATATTTTCTTAAACAAATCTTGACTTTGTCAAGTGATCCATACAATATTTTTCTTAATAAATTCTAAAATACTTAAGCATATTCAAACTCTTTTTAAAACTCCTAAAAAAGATAAACCTCATCAAACTTATTTTTATGCATTAGTGCGCTTTTCTTTTCAAACCATACCTTTTTCTAAAAGAAGGGATATGAGTATATTCTTGAAGCGATGCATATTCCTATACTTCTACAGTATGTTGTGAAATTGATTGATATTTTCCACTTGAAAGTTGAGACATGCTTGTTGAGTAATCCAAATAAAATTCTCCATATCATGATGATGCAAATGCCCATTTCCTAATACTCGTGGGTAGTAAGTTGTATTTTCCACTCAAATATGATGAAATGTCGTTTTCACCTAAAACCAATAAATAAACAAAGTCTCTTTTCATAAACAAAAAGAAAATGGTTCCTATGGAGTACCATAGATGTTAGTGGTGCTAATACCTTCCCCTTTCATAACCAATCCATGTATTTAAATCTCTCTTTTGTTTTGTTTCAAAAGTTTTTGTGGGTTTTTTCGACCTTTTCCCCTTTCCCTTTAGAAACGATAAAGTTCGGTGGCGACTCTTACTTTTTCTGAGTTAAGTTAATCAATAGCTAAATCTCAATTTTCCCTCTGCGAAAGACTTACGCCTTTTCTGGGGACTAGTCCTTAAGTGGGTTAAGCCTAATTTGTTTTTTGTTTATGTTTTTGCTTTTGTTTGTTGTTTTTTTTTGCTTTTGGGTGCTTCATCATCTCTGCGTTGTGAGATAAGTATTATACCCGAACTTGAGTGCACTTATAGTTAGGAGGATGGTATAGTCATACTTGACCTAGCAGGTGCGAAGCCTCTGTAGGTTGACTTGAGATGCCCTTCTTAGTAGATGCCCTCTTGATTGTACTGATGTCTTGTGAGTAAATCGTAATGGTGTTGTTGCTTTCGATCTGGGAGTCTGTGAAGACGAGGACCTTTATAACACATTTTAACCATATTGTCCTTCTTAGGATGTAGTGTAGGGACTATCCCGATGTAAACTTGGTTTATTTGATACATGATACTACACTTAGACGAGTTTCTCTTGAGCATATTATTGGTTGGTCAGTAAGTCGTTTAAACCGGTAATATCTGAAAGATGGATCTACAACTTTGTGATCCTTATTAGAATATGGTTACTTGTTCAGATGATTACACCAATAGAAGATACCTTGTGGGTTGGTCGTTACCTTGGCTCTCTTCTTGTGACGTTGAACATTTGAACCCATAATATTTGTGATTGAGGCATAATCACGCATTCATAAACATCTTTTTCACTTGGTTCTCAAGGAACTTATGAGTTTTCTTTGCAAACATCGTAGGTGTTGTGGTTATGGATTCTTGAAGGAGAAACACTCATAAGTTTAGTTTCAAGAGTTCTGAACTGAAAGAGTTGAGAAAGATAGGATCTTTAGTGACTAGTCCTTTGGATTTCAAAGACCATTATGGAAATATTCTGACGGTATTGAATACTGTTGTTAAAGGCGGAGTTTTGAACACCTTGGTCCAATTCTACGATCCCTTATATAGGTGTTTCACTTTCCCATATTATCAGCTTGCACCTACTTTGGAGGAGTATGCTTATTACATGGGCTTGCCCCTATAAGATCAGATACCATTCAATGGTTTAGAGGAGATTCCTAAGGCTCGTGTTATTGGTGGAGCTATTCACTTGAGGAAAACAAAGATTGAGGCTAATCTAGCGATTAAGGGAGGTATTCTTGGTTTATCTGCTAAGTTCTTGATAGGGAAGGCTACAACTTTTGCTAGTGGGGGGAGTATGGTTGCTTTTGAAGTTATTATTGCTTTGCTTATTTATGACCTAATCTTGTTTCCTAACATTGACAATTTTGTGGATGTTAATGCTATCCGAATCTTTCTGATTGGGAATCATGTTCCCACTTTACTCGAAGATAATTATTATTTTATCCATCACGGGACTTCGAAGAATGGAGGAACCATTATGTATTATGCACCTTTATTGTACATGTGGTTTATTTTGCACTTGTTGTAGTCTAGTTCATTAAAAAATAACAAGAGTTGTTTGAGGTGGCCTTAGAGGATCATGTCCCTTACCAATGTAGATTTGACTTGGTATTCTAGGGTTTATGACAATATGGAGATTATTGATAGTTGTGAAGAATTTCCCAATGTGCCTCTTCTTGGTACAAAACAAGGTATCAACTACAATCTTATTCTAGCTTTACGTTAAATAACATCCTTTTGGAGGAATTGTTCTTTTATGAAGGGGTTGATAGAAAAGGTTTGAAGGAGAATATAATATGTCCTTTGCACAAAAATCATAGTAAAGGAAATAATGATTTAGGGAATAATCATTGTGTAGCTTTGGAGCCTTACACTCAATGGGTGCAAGCGAGAGTTGTTGAGATTAAGATGTCTTATTCTCTTGAGAAATCTATGGTTCTTGAAGTCATAAGACCTACTCATACTCCAGTTGAAGATATTGAAAGAATTCCGTTTGCTTTAGCTAAGATGAAATAGGAAAGAGATGCCTGGGAGAGCAAGTTTTATGGTTCAGAGGCTGAGAATCTAGAATTGCAAAAGCAAATGAAGGAGAAAGATGAGTTTATTCACCAGAAGGATGAGTTTCTTAAGCGACATTCAAAGAAGAGGAAGAGGGTGCAAGAGGAAATTTTTCCTCTAGCAAATTTCAATCTCAAAGTGACAAAGAGTTTTTTGATATTTCTCCTACTCCTGTTACTTGGAAGGGAATTATTGACAAGATCTTGAAAGATAAAGCTGACATGAAGACTACTTTTGAAGTTCAGATCAAGAAGCTCAAGAGGAAGCTGCAACATGGAGTTGGTTCTTCTTTAGTTGGAATCCCCTCAAATCATAGGATCTAGTTTATTTTCTTTTGTTGAGGGTTTATTTGTCTTTTGTATTTTGTTTAATGAAATAAAAGTTTAGTTCTTTTTTTTTGAGTAATTGACTTATGATGTTTGCAATTTGTTTATAATTTATTAGTTCCTTGATAACTTTAAATAAAAACTTTAAATAATCATTGAATTTCATGCATCATACATCATTGGTCTTGCTTTCCGCAAGTTTTTCAGAGTGTTATTCATTTCTCTTCATCTTCATATAAGAAAAGCTGATTCACCAGTACAATACTCAGGCCAGTTCAATAAAGAAGATATATACTTTTGAGCAAGAACAAAGAGATTTATGTGAAGAGGTGAATGTTTTGAAGAATGGCATGGACAAGATGGCTGCTCTGTTGGAATCCTTGGTTATAGCACATAATCAACCTCATCCTCTACCTCTGTCACAACCTCAAGTGAACATTATTTCTTAGATTGCAATTGCTCTTATGTATGTTGCGCCCGTTGAACCTCCGTGTTAGAATCAGATGCCTCCTTGTTATACTTGGGGCATGCCTTTCAAATTTAAGCTTGATAATTTCATTCATGTTACTGAGGATCCTCCTATGATTCAAGTTCCCGATGTTAATCCTGGAACACTGACTGCTCCTCCGATTGTGTAAGTTGTGCCACAAGAAGAGAACCCTATTTTCCATGCTACTCTCAGTGAGAATGTGAACGTGTATGAGAGGATGGATGAATTTCAAGAATTGTAGAAGCAATTCAAGGCTATGAATGGTAAGGGTTTGTTTGGTAAGAATGCTTATGATTTGTGCTTGGTGCCTAATGTTAAGGTCCCTGTTAAGTTTAAGGTATTTCTTGTTCTCAGAGTCATTTGACCATGCACTGTAGGAAGATGGATACTCATACCGACGATGATAAGTTGTTGATTCACTACCTTCAAGATAATTTACTTGGTATAACATGGAAGTGGTATATGGGGCTTGATATCGCTCATATCGGTTCTTTCAATGATTTTGTGGAAGACTTTATTCACTAGTACAAGTATAATTTAGATATGGCTCCTGATTAAGACCTGCTTCGGGCCATGTCACAAAAGATAAGGAAACATTCAAAGAGTATGCCCAGAGGTGGTGTAAAGTTTCTGCTCATATTAACCCTTCAATGGAGATGAAGGATATGGCAAAGATGTTTTTGAAGACTTTGAGTTATTTTTACTATGAAAGGATGGTTTCCATTTCTCCTAATGACTTTACCGAGATGGTTGGTATGGGGGTACGGTTAGAAGAAGGTGTCCGAGAAGGTCGGTTGTCTAAAGATGGAGGTTTGTCCAATTGTGAGAATAAATATGGTAGTAGTTTTCAGAAGAAAAGGGAAGGTGATTATAATGCCATTTCTCAGAAAAGGTAGAGAAGATCCAAGGGTGGAAACAATCGTCAGTATTATCAATAACCTCAAATTTCCACTGTAACTCTAATAGTTAGTTCAGAGCTTGCTACTCAGGCTTATCAACCATAATTTCCACAACAACATAATCAACAAGCTCGTTAGAATCATCAAGCTCGTGTGCATAGAAAGGCTTGGTATAATCTTATCCCAATGACCTATACAAAGTTGTATTCGACTTTTATGCAGAGAAAGCTAATTCACACTAGAGCTTCATCATCTATTCCTGAAACACTTCTATGGTGGTACAAAGAAGAATCCAATTGTGCCTATAATCAGGGTGTGCCAGATAATGATATCGAAAGTTGTTTTGGGTTGAAGGCTGAATTTCAGAAGCTTCTCAAGGGTGGTATTTTGTCATTCCAGGATGTTGGTCTGCATGTTCAAGCTAATCTTTTAACCAAGCATGGTGAATCCTATATCAACATGGTAACATGATTTCCAGATGAGTATGTGGTTTCTGATGTACGCTTCATAAAGGCCTCCATCATCTGACACGCATTCCAGATTATGCCAAGTTGGTTTATTTATTAACCATTCAGTCTGTTAGTTTTGTAAACAGAATCCTGAAGGGAGTGCCTTGGTCAGGAAAGATACTCAGAGTTTGATGGATCATGGTATTCTACATATCAGTAAGAAGAGTTAGGGAGATGAGGTTGTTATTGTTGTTCCTCATTTTGATATTCTGTAACCTTTCGAGGTTACCTATCCGATAAAGGGGAGTGTTGTGACTCCTTTAGTTAATTTTTTTCCAGGGTCGATTGCATATAAGTCTGATAAAGAAATTATATGGAAGAATAATGCTACTATGATTGAAGATGGTAAAGAGGTAATGATTGGGTCAGTACCTTCTGTTGTGAACATAGCTTATATAAATTAGTTAACAAGAAGTGGTCGTGTGTTTGCTCATGCATTTCTCCAAAAGGATGATGTTGTATCGTCAAGTAAGGTTGTGCATAGAAAAAATCATGTGATGGTTAGTTAAGAACCTGTTGTCCTGGGTCAGTATGATGATCCAAGAAAGAGAAAGGATGCTGAAGAATTATTGAGATTGATCAAAAGAAGTGACTACAAGGTGGTGGGTCAACTTCTTCAAAATCCTTAAAAGATATCAGTGTTATCTCTATTGTTGAACTCCAAAGCTCATATGAATTCTTTGATGAGGGTTTTGGAACAAGCTTTTATGGATCACGATGTGACCATTAATCAGTTTGATGGTGTGGTTGGAAATATTCTTGCTTGCAATATGTTGAGTGTTGTACCCAAAAATTTGCCCTCCTCTTTTTCACAAGAAAATCACAGCTTCGGGTTTTCCCTGACTTTTTCAGATTGGCATAAGAATCAGTCAAACAGACTTTTTCTTATCAGTCTATCCAAATTAGGGTTTTCATGGACTCTGGAATAGTTCAAGAAAATTATTAGGGTTTGGTTGAGTTTGGCTCAAGGTTTGATCAGACAGGCGTTTCTTTGGTGTTAAGTCAAGAATTAGGGTTTTACGTGCGCAGTTTCAGAAGAGTTTGAATCCGCAGTGTTTTAATTGGTTGTTAGACTGTTATGACATTGGTTCAAAATTTTTGTCTAAACATCTGGGATAAAGGCTAAGGCATTTGATTTGAGATGGGATAAAAGCTGAGGTATTTGAATTGAGAATTTGCAGTGTTTGATTTAATCAGTAAAGAGATAAGCATGTGGACGTTTGTTTGATTAACTGTGCAATGTTTTGGATTATTCGGAACGCCGGACGTTTATTGATTATTTATCATTTCTAAGTTAAAATTATTGGATAAATTCCAGTTATTATAATTCAAGAAATATAAATAATTAAATAAACAATTAAAGAGAAATAAAAGAGAAATCTGACCAAAAAAGACTTATTTATTTCATTTTGAATTGTTTGTTACAGATATTATTTGAATACTGTAAATTCATTTATAGTCATTTACATTAATATTATTACAAATAATCGGAAATGAAATAAAGATACATCCTAATTTTCCTAAGTCTTCTACTGATGCTCCTTTGCTCATTTGACTTTTACCTTCAAAAACAAAGAAAAGAAAAGAAGTCAAATGCAGATGAAATAAAAAAAAAGCAGACAGTTAATTTAAAGTTCATCATTAAAAGTAACTGGCCGGAATCAGTTATTCACCCTCTTTGTAAATCACAAGATTACTCTTGGTTCACAAAGAGGGATAGAAATATGCTTGCAAATATAAAATGCATGAAGCTACATAGAGTGTATTGTCAAAAAGCCAAGCAAACTACAAAGTTCAAAATTCCAAACTAAGTCACAAAGGCAAACTGAACAGCCAAACGAATAATCCAACCAAAGTTGCATTGCCTAACCAAGTGCAAAACTGTCAAAGAAGCAAACTAGGCTGTCAACAAATGTCAACCAAACTGTCCAAAGAAATTATCAAAAGGCTGTCAAAGAAGTACACAGAAAAAGCAGAAAATCTGGAAAAAGAAGATAAGAGATATGCAGAGCAAAACTAATATGCAAGCAATGTTCAAATTCTCATCATTTCCCAAGCCAGTTACTTTTTCAGAAATAGTACAGTTTTAAGCAATAAACAAATGCCTTTTAATCTGTAGAGAGAGAGAAGAAAGAGAGAAGAGGCTTACAGGCTTTAGGCTTAGAAAGATATAAAACAAAAATATCTTAACACAGTGAAAGGAGAGGCAGGATATCACAAAAAATATAGCTCTCCACAAAACTGTGTTGCATAACATAAGCAAGCAAACAAACTGCCTCCAACACAAAGATAGCCAAAACCTGTTTCAATTCAAAAGGCTTCAAGCCTAACCTGGTTTCAAATACACAAAACCTGCTACAGCCTATACCACAAACAAACTGTCAAACTCACAAACAGAACCCTCAATCCCTGTAAAGCCTCAAGAGTTTGTTCATCAAGAGTTACCAGTCAAACAACAAGCCCCAAGCCTTTCAAGACTCAGCCTAACCTGTCCTAAACCAGATCATACAGCAAGCCTGTAACCAGACCTGTTTCAACCAACACATACCAAGCCTGCTAAGCTTACAACCTGCCTTGCAACCTGTGTTCAACCCAAACACATAACAAAGAAACACCAAGCCATACAAACCTGCCTAAAAACCAGTAAATGCAAGCCTGTACCAAACTGTAACATAATACAAAGGCCTGTAACCTCAAGCCCTGTAAAGCCTAAAAAGCTTGTTCATCAAAAACAACCAGTTCACACGACTGTAACACAAACCTGTCCAAGCCAAATATCCAACCTCAAAGCATATCAAGCATATCAAGCATATCAAACATATTCAGATTCCCAGCATCATCATCATACGGAGCAAGCAAAAGAGAGGAAAAGAAGTGAAACAATAAGCCAAGCATCTCAGAATCAAATCATCATTGAACAAAAAAAAGGGCAACTCAGCAATCAACATCATTAAGCAAGTGTTTCAGGGGCAAGCATACAAGCATACAGAAGCAAGCAAAAGAGAAGACAAAATAAAGTGAGCTAGGTTTTCAGACCTTCATCATCAAACCATAAAAAACAAATACAAAGTACCAGTTGTCCACAGAGAAAGCTCAACATCGCGCTCCCTCGCCTTGGCCTCCCTAGGACGCCTCCTATCCACCTTCCCTCCTCCGTCTCCAAAGGCCAGCAACGGTATAATTTTTCCTTTTCCCTTTTCTTTTTATACCTCACAAGACACAGATAATAACACAATAAAGATCAAGACATAAAAGCTAAAAACATGCATAATATTCAAAACCTCAAACGTAAAAAAGGGAAAAGAATTGTTACCCTCTTTGAAGTACCACCTTGAGCAAGCCGTGAGGAGAGGATAAGCTGGAGTTTGCGTCCGGTGGCCAGGAAGGGAGGGAGGTCAGAATCCATGACTCACGAGCGGAGAAAGATGAAGCTCAGGCGAAGGAGAAGAAGATAAACGGTGCCTCTGTAATGTTGTGAACCCTAATCCCAAAGTGAACAAACTCATTCAACCCTTACAAAAATGTTGTCAAATGTGTTTGGGCCTTGCCCCACAAAAGCTTAAGCCCATCTGAATTCCAGCGCCATCCCCCCTTTTAGCGTGTATACCCACCTTCTGTTCCTCTTACAAATTTTGTGGTGGGCCAAGAACCAACCCTAAGGCCCATTCAACCTTCTTATTTTTTACACTCTTAAAATAAATCTTTTTATTTTATTTTATTTTATCCCCTTATTTTCTTTTTATAAATTAACCTTTTTTTTGTTAAATAAAACAATACTTTATTTTTACACCAAAAAATTGTCTTTTATTTTATTATATTTGAAAAAATACATAAATATTAGATTTAATTAGGTTAATATATTTTTAGTTTAAAAACTCTCTTTAATAAATCTTGTTCATACATAAAAACATCAATACATAAAAAATAGAATTTCTTAAAAACATCTTTTTTCTTTTAATTAAAACTTTTGTTTATAGATAATCAACAAAAACACAAAAAGAATAAATAAATACTTGATAAATACATTGAGTTAACAATTTACATCACTTGTAAATAATCACATGCACTTACACAAATACTTTTGATACATTGCTTTTATTCTTATACATTGATATATATATTACATTTGAGAATGCGATTCGATTTGGTTGTAAATATATTTGGACACTACTCTCCTAATAAGTCTCATCCCCATTTGTAAATATTTGTACCCCCACTCCCGGATACTTATTTGTAATAGCTTATACTTTAAATTCCCCCAATTTATCGCTTTCTATATACTGTATAGTAATTAGGGTTTGTATGGGAAGATTCAAAATGAACCGCTAGATAACCTAATACAAGATAAATGCGTGACAATCAATACACCAATCACACTTGCACCCCTAGGGTAATCCCACTCGTTGCCTTCCAAAATGGGCCATGCTTGCATGTTGAGTTTCTTTGGCAAAACAAAACAAATCAAATGATCATAGTCCCTCGATGATGCTTTCGAAGTTGCCTAAACAAAATGATCATAGTCCCTTCAAGCAAATTGCCAAAGACACTTGGCACCATTGCATTCATGGTCCATACGATGACCCGCGCTCGTCCCGTTAATATCCTAACACAAGATTGTCCACCAAATGCAATGGTGGAACAGTACTGTTAAAAGGGTTAAAACATGAGAAAAATCTTTGAGTAAATTTAGGGGTAGACAACTCTTAGTTTCTTGATCAACTTGCAAAACACACTTGCCTACTTTTCAAAACCCACTCCACAACACAACTTTCAAAACAACTTTCAAAACATTGAAACATCTTTTCGAAAAGACACACACCTTTGTAAAACATTCGAGTAAAGAATTGTTACAACGGTTGCCTAGACAAGGCATCTTTTTCAAAACATTTTCAAAAAAACACACACACACACCACCATTTCAAGCAATTGAAAATCAAGGCAAGTGATCTAAAACAAGTAACTAAGAGCCCATGGATAACCATGGATGAAAAGGGTGCTAATACCTTCCCTTTTCATAATCTACCCCCCGAACCCACGAAATATCTCAAAAGGTTTTTCCTGTGATTTTTAACCTTTCCTTTAGGATAAAATAAAAAGTCGGTGGAGACTCTTGCTAAACCGAACAAGTGCGAATACAAACGCAAACCTCAAGTCAGTTCTCCCACCGTATCACAGAACTGGCGACTCTGCTGGGGACAAAATTAAAAGTGGGGTTACCTTAGGGTTTAGATCACCTTTACATTCTTGCTTTGATTGCCTTGATTGCTTTACTTTTTGGGGTCCTTGTTTGGGTTTGTTGTAAATCCTACACCCGGATTTGGGGGCACCTTCTTAGGTAAATAGCAATAAAACTGTGAGGGAACTGTGCGGGGTATATCGACATGGTTGAAGCAGTAAGCTATGTTAGTGTGACATATTTGTGAGTACCGGTAACCCTTGATTTCAATCAAGGAGAGTACGGGGCTGCTGAGTGATGTCGTGAAGCACTAACAAACTCTTAGAACCTTACTTGACCATCTTAGCCTTTTTAGGGGTAGTGAGATGACCGACTTTGGTGCAGTCCGAAGTTGGTAGATACTCGATACTACACTCATTGAGGGGGGTTGTTTTCTTGGGATATTTTGGTCGCCAGTTAAGTGGCTAAACCAAAACAATGAACACAGAAAATAATCCAATGATATTGAGCTCCTTAGAACCCGGTTTCTATTTCAGGACAGGATGAGCCAACTAACTTCAAGAGGGTACTTACCTACAATCCCATGCAAGCCTAAACCTAAGGAGTTGTTTTCTTTGTGTGAATATGATTACCTGTATATACACTTACTTGTTTTTGCATACATGTACATAACATCATGACATCATACCATAGCATTTTTTCACTAACCATTTCAAGGATCTTGAGGGTCTTTTTGATGCAGGGTCACGTTGAACCAGACGTCTACAAAAGGGCAAGAGGTTTCTCCTCTAAACAAATTCCATCAAAGATCAAGCGCAACAACTTGAATCAGGGGCTATGACCCACTTGACATGGTGAGCTTGATTCTTGTGGAAAGACATCCACTGGTGCAAAGGTCTCCAATCAAAGATCGAAGTTCAACCTCTAACATTCTCTTGTGTTTACCCCAAGAGATCCTTGAAAACATGCATCCACATATCATGCATTGCATCATGACAATTTTTCCTTTTCAGGTTTCCTTACTCTCCTACTGTTTATTTCAGTAAGAGATGGCTCTAGAAAGGACTGTCAAGGATATCCAGGACCAAAATGCTCAGCTTCAAGAGATGTTTTTGAACCTGTCTCTGGGGCAAGAAGAAGTGAAGGCTCTCCTCACAAGGGGCTTGGTCCAGGAGAATTCAAACAAAGCCAGGAGTGATCAGTTGGAGGCACTGCAGTCTAAGATGACAACAATGAGGATCCAAATGGTGGGGCAACTGGTGGGCCAGATGTCTCTCATCCAGGACTTGGCTCAAAGACAAGAGGAACTCAGAGTTCTCGTCAACCAACTGCTTCGGGAAAACCAAGTGGGGCAAACATCTGAGGTTGAAGAGCAAGCCATCATTCTACCCCCTTCCACTCAAGAAGACAAGGGGAAGGCTCCTCTACTTGCTTCAGGGTCACAAGCCCACCAACAACCTTGTCAGCATCAACGGGGTAATCGGCGTAAGCAAAATACGTCGGGAAGACAGTTCACTAAGACTGACATACCGTCATCTCTAATACTGGAGCACTTGTTGGAGGTCAATCTGACTGCTTTGAGGGATCCTATTCGGAAGCCCAATACCTCCGCTCCTAGCTATCATCCCGATGCATTTTGTGTATACCACTCCTATAGCCCGGGACATGACACCGACGACTGTTGGGCCTTGAAGAACAAGATTCATGATCTGATTGACATTGGAGTGCTGAGGTTCATGCCAGACGGCGAGATGAAAATCTTCCGTTAAGAGTTTCTCCACCTGAATTGACAAGGCTCGAACTGAGAGACTTTTGTTTCATTTGAATTTCCAAGTTGTAATCTCTTTGTTATTCAAACAATTATCTATTAATGTCAAACTCTGTTTCATTAATGCATTGCATATGTTTGTCTTGAATTCATCCATTCGTTTTCACTACTCTTATGCTTTCTTTATGATATTCAACTCTTGATAAAAAGCTACAAGCCTTTAGAGGGAGGATGACGACACAATACCATAATCTCATACAGTATGCTTTTGAACAGACCTTGCTGATGACGTACAGGCATTTCTTTCAATTCCCAAACACTTGAGTTATAAGGAAGATAATCCCTAGTTAACCCCTTCGAGCCAAAGAAGTAGGAGTTTCCTGTTCTAAACAAGTAAAAACCTTTGATATAAACCTGGGGCAGGGTAGTATCTCAGTTAATTCAAAAAAAATGCGCATCGAAGTCGCAAACTCTCAGTTCGTAGTACAACGAATGACATCAAAAAAGAAAAATATTCCTTTGGAATCAAAAGACAATGGTGGTTCCCTATCACATAGGCAGTCACCCTCTAAAAAAAAAAGCCCCTTGAGCCAAAACCTACAAAGGAGGCTTAAGAAAGCTGGGGCATCCCGCTGACTGTAATCCCGAAAACAGGAACAGTCAGGAAAAAGTTAGGGATAACAAATCAAAAGAACGAGATCACTACAAAGCCTCAACAACATGAAAAGTGTTGCAAAAAAAAGAGGATGGTTGTCCTCCAAATTCAATTGGTGAACCATCACCCAAAAAGTCATTCCAAATTCGAATGGAGTTCGACGCACAATTTAACCGAGTTTAGGATTGAAGAACATCACGAAGAGCGGGTGGGTACAAATATAATTTGAGGCTTTATCCTTTGTTTCTTAAACCGTGAACCAAGCCACATTACAACCCTACAAAAGTCCTAATTGAAGCACGGGTTAGTTCAAAAGCTTACTGTTACAAAAGGTATCCTGACTCCTGTAAGGCTTTGCCCTGAATCTTGTGTTGATTTGTCTTATAAAAAGTTTTCTTCTAAAAAACGCATTTTTCAAAACTTCGACACAGACATAAACTTTGCATTGCTTGAATATCACTGTTTGCATTTGGCTATTTGTTTGACAGCGGAGAAATTCACACAACGAATGTCCGATGAACGAAAGCTCTCTCAGTGAACTAAATCACTTCAAAAAGGATGACACTTCCATTGACAAATCTCCTATCAACAAAGGGGGCATGACATGTCACTATCCAGTTAACCTGGGGCAGTCCAGTCAAGGTTTCAACAGATCTTTCAAAGTTCAGTTAACCTGGGGCAGTCCAGTCAAGATTTCAACAAATCTCTCACTTACAGATTAACCTAGGGCAAGTCTCCCTCACCATCACTTGGGGCATTCGAATGTCAATCTCAAGGGTTACGAACAATCCAAGTTTCCTGGAAAAATCACAAGCATCTGATACTGGGGGCAATGATGAAACCTCTCTAACAGACCTGCAGTCATGGGTTTATTTCCCCAACATTTGTCGAGGATTTATTCTCCAAAACAAATTACATTTCAACAGCATTCTTAACATATGAAGTCTGATCGACAGATTCCTTAATCTTTTGAAGTAGTAATCATCAAGGTTCCTTCATCTTTTGAAGTAGTAATCATCAAGGTTCCTTCATCTTTTGAAGTAGTAATCATCAAGGTTCCTTCATCTTTTGAAGTAGTAATCATCAAAGGTTCCTTCATCTTTTGAAGTAGTAATCATCAAGGTTCCTTCATCTTTTGAAGTAGTAATCATCAAAGGTGCCTTCATCTTTTGAAGTAGTAATCATCAAGGTTCCTTCATCTTTTGAAGTAGTAATCATCAAGGTTCCTTCATCTTTTGAAGTAGTAATCATCAAGGTTCCTTCATCTTTTGGAGTAGTAATCATCAAGATTCCTTCATCTTTTGAAGTAGTAATCATCAAGGTTCCTTCATCTTTTGAAGTAGTAATCATCAAAGGTTCCTTCATCTTTTGAAGTAGTAATCATCAAGGTTCCTTCATCTTTTAAAGTAGTAATCATCAAAGGTTCCTTCATCTTTTGAAGTAGTAATCATCAAGGTTCCTTCATCTTTTGAAGTAGTAATCATCAAGGTTCCTTCATCTTTTGAAGTAGTAATCATCAAGGTTCCTTCATCTTTTGAAGTAGTAATCATCAAGGTTCCTTCATCTTTTGAAGTAGTAATCATCAAGGTTCCTTCATCTTTTGAAGTAGTAATCAAAGGTTCCTTCATCTTTTGAAGTAGTAATCATCAAAGGTTCCTTCATCTTTTGAAGTAGTAATCGTCAAGGTTCCTTCATCTTTTGGAGTAGTAATCATCAAGGTTCCTTCATCTTTTGAAGTAGTAATCATCAAGGTTCCTTCATCTTTTGAAGTAGTAATCATCAAGGTTCCTTCATCTTTTGGAGTAGTAATCATCAAGATTCCTTCATCTTTTGGAGTAGTAATCGTCAAAATTTCCATCATCACCTGCTGGAAGTTACAACCACCAACAAGATAACAGACAACTGAAAAAATCTGTTTCTCTCAAGAATGAAGACTCTCATCCTTAAAACCTCATAAGATTGGTATACTCCCAGTTTCTGACCATTAACAGCATGAAGATTCTCATCACCTCAGAAGATTGGTACACTCCCAATTTCTGACCCCCAGCAGAATGAAGATTCTCATCTTCAAAGTGGCATATAACCTGAGTTCTCAATTCCCCAAACAGAGTTTAACTTCAGGATCCTCAGCAGAACAAGAGCTTTCTCAAAGCTGATTTCCCCAGCCAGAGAGCCTTACAGAATCTAATTCCCCTCAAAGTCAAGTTTCAAGATCCCAGATCAACACCTGCAGTAATCAAAAGATTCTTGCAATCCCCAGCGGAGCTAAAACTTCCAACTATCAATCCCCAAGCAGAATGGAGACTCTCATTCTCAGTTCCTCACAAAGTATTCAAATATTCTCCAGCAAAGATCCCCTCAAGACAGGAATCCCCGGTAGATTGACATACAACCCAAGCTCCTGATTCCCCAACAGCGGTCCCAAGACTTCTCATCTTCAACGATCCAAGGATTTTCAATCCCCTGCAGCAGTCAAGGAATTACTTTCCCCGACAGCAGTCAAGATTCTTTTATCTCCAGCCATCCAGGATTCATCTATCCTCAACAAGACAGCTCATCAGCTTACATGCGCATTCATCACATAAACATTGATATAACATACAGCATATCATGCATCATGACATTGCATACAACTAACTCTTTACCTTTTCAGGAAAGATCAATCAACAGACAAAGATCATCATCTTCCGAGATTCTTTCTAGAAATAGTCCAGATGTGACCCAGACATGGCGACATTCTGATACTTATTCCAGATTCACCCAGATATAGTTCAGATGTGACCCAGACATGGCGACATTCTGATACTTATTCCAGATTCATCCAGATGCAATTTTACACGGACTCATCATCAGGAAACCCTACACCAGTTCCTTCTCCATTTCAAGACTTCTGAAAACAGTTCACGGGTTCTCCAATAACAGATGTTAACCTATCGCTTGTTCAGATTCTTCAATCTTTGAAAACAGTTTACGGATTCTTCCCAGTAACGGATGTTAATCTATCGCTTGTTCAGACTCAACTTTTGAAAACAGTTTTCGGACGCTTCCCAAAAACGGATGCTGCTCTATTGCTTTTTCAACTTAAGGACTTCTGAAAACAGTTCACGGGTTCTCCAGTAACGGATGTTAACCTATCACTTGTTCAGATTCTTTTCAACTTTTGAAAACAGTTTACGGACGCTTCCCAACAACGGATGCTGCTCTATTGCTTATTCAATTTCAAGACTTCTGAAAACAGTTTACGGATTCTACAAACATGGATGTCAATCTATCGCTTGTTCAGACCCCCAGTTTAGAGATGTTCCAAAACATGGATACCTTTTTGATACTCGTCCACTCACCAATGACATACAGTTCAACAAACATTTCCAGATGGCATCTCTAAGCCCATCCTCCTACCAGCAACTTCCAGATGGCATCTCTAAGCCCATCCCCCGACAAGATTCTGTCACATCTCTAGATGGCATCTCTAAGCCCATCACCAAATGACATCTTTAAGCCCATTCCCTCTACCATCACATCACCGAGTGCAAATTTTTTAGGCACTCTAGTGTCCAATCCCCTTTTACCTTCGAGTCGCGAAAGGCAAACTTGCCAATCTAACTCTTCAGGTTCAAGAAGATTGAACAGGGGCAACTGTTGTACCCCAAAATTTGCCCTCCTCTTTTTCACAAGAAAATCACAGCTTCGGGTTTTCCCTGACTTTTTCAGATTGGTATAAGAATCAGTCAAACAGACTTTTTCTTATCAGTCTATCCAAATTAGGGGTTTCATGGACTCTGGAACAGTTCAAGCAAATTATTAGGGTTTGGTTGAGTTTGGCTCAAGGTTTGATCAGACATGTGTTTCTTTGGTGTTAAGTCAAGAATTAGGGTTTTGCGCGCACAGTTTCAGAAGAGTTTGAATCCGCAGTGTTTTAATTGGTTGTTACACTGTTTTGACATTGGTTCAAAATTTCTGTCTAAACATCTTGGATAAAGGCTAAGGCATTTGTTTGAGATGGGATAAAAGCGGAGGTATTTGAATTGAGAATTTGCAGTGTTTGATTTAATCAGTAAAGAGATAAGCATGTGGACGTTTGTTTGATTAACTGTGCAATGTTTTGGATTATTCGGAACGCCGGACGTTTATTGATTATTTATCATTTCTAAGTTAAAATTATTGGATAAATTCCAGTTATTATAATTCAAGAAATATAAATAATTAAATAAACAATTAAAGAGAAATAAAAGAGAAATCTGACCAAAAAAGACTTATTTATTTCATTTTGAATTGTTTGTTACAGATATTATTTGAATATTGTAAATTCATTTACAGTCATTTACATTAATATTATTACAAATAATCAAAAATGAAATAAAGATACATCCTAATTTTCCTAAGTCTTCTACTGATGCTCCTTTGCTCATTTGACTTTTACCTGCAAAAACAAAGAAAAGAAAAGAAGTCAAATGCAGATGAAATAAAAAAAAAGCAGACAGTTAATTTAAAGTTCATCATTAAAAGTAACTGGCCGGAATCAGTTATTCACCCTCTCTGCAAATCACAAGATTACTCTTGGTTCACAAAGAGGGATAGAAATATACTTGCAAATATAAAATGCATGAAGCTGCATAGAGTGTATTGTCAAAAAGCCAAGCAAACTACAAAGTTCAAAATTCCAAACTAAGTCACAAAGGCAAACTGAACAGCCAAACGAATAAGCCAACCAAAGTTGCATTGCCTAACCAAGTGCAAAACTGTCAAAGAAGCAAACTAGGCTGTCAACAAATGTCAACCAAACTGTCCAAAGAAATTATCAAAAGGCTGTCAAAGAAGTACACAAGAAAAGCAGAAAATCTGGAAAAAGAAGATAAGAGATATGCAGAGCAAAACTAATATGCAAGCAATGTTCAAATTCTCATCATTTCCCAAGCCAGTTACTTTTTCAGAAATAGTACAGTTTTAAGCAATAAACAAATGCCTTTTAATCTGTAGAGAGAGAGAGAAGAGAGAGAGAAGAGGCTTACAGGCTTTAGGCTTAGAAAGATATAAAACAAACATATCTTAACACAGTGAAAGGAGAGGCAGAATATCACAAAAAATATAGCTTTCCACAAAACTGTGTTACATAACATAAGCAAGCAAACAAACTGCCTCCAACACAAAGATAGCCAAAACCTGTTTCAATTCAAAAGGCTTCAAGCCTAACCTGGTTTCAAATACAGAAAAACTGCTACAGCCTATACCACAAACAAACTGTCAAACTCACAAACAGAACCCTCAAGCCCTGTAAAGCCTCAAGAGTTTGTTCATCAAGAGTTACCAGTCAAACAACAAGCCCCAAGCCTTTCAAGACTCAGCCTAACCTGTCCTAAACCAGATCATACAGCAAGCCTGTAACCAGACCTGTTTCAACCAACACATACCAAGCCTGCTAAGCTTACAACCTGCCTTGCAACCTGTGTTCAACCCAAACACATAACAAAGAAACACCAAGCCATACAAACCTGCCTAAAAACCAGTAAATGCAAGCCTGTACCAAACTGTAACATAATACAAAGGCCTGTAACCTTAAGCCCTGTAAAGCCTAAAAAGCTTGTTCATCAAAAACAACCAGTTCACACGACTGTAACACAAACCTGTCCAAGCCAAATATCCAACCTTAAAGCATATCAAGCATATCAAACATATTCAGATTCCCAGCATCATCATCATACGGAGCGAGCAAAAGAGAGGAAAAGAAGTGAAACAATAAGCCAAGCATCTCAGAATCAAATCATCATTGAACAAAAAAAGGGCAACTCAGCAATCAACATCATTAAGCAAGTGTTTCAGGGGCAAGCATACAAGCATACAGAAGCAAGCAAAAGAGAAGACAGAAGAAAGTGAGCTAGGTTTTCAGACCTTCATCATCAAACCATAAAAAACAAATACAAAGTACCAGTTGTCCACAGAGCAAGCTCAACATCGCGCTCACTCGCCTTGGCCTCCCTAGGACGCCTCTTATCCACCTTCCCTCCTCCGTCTCCAAAGGCCAGCAACGGTATAATTTTTCATTTTCCCTTTTCTTTTTATACCTCACAAGACACAGATAATAACACAATAAAGATTAAGACATAAAAGCTAAAAACATGCATAATATTCAAAACCTCAAACGTAAAAAAGGGAAAAGAATTGTTACCCTCTTTGAAGTACCACCTTGAGCAAGCCGTGAGGAGAGGATAAGCTGGAGTTTGCGTCCGGTGGCCAGGCAGGGAGGGAGGTCAGAATCCATGGCTCACGAGCGGAGAAAGATGAAGCTCAGGCGAAGGAGAAGAAGATAAACGGCGCCTCTGTAATGTTGTGAACCCTAATCCCAAAGTGAACAAACTCATTCAACCCTTACAAAAATGTTGTCAAATGTGTTTGGGCCTTGCCCCACAAAAGCTTAAGCCCATCAGAATTCCAGCGCCATCCCCCCTTTTAGTGTGTATACCCACCTTTTGTTCCTCTTACAAATTTTGTGGTGGGCCAAGAACCAACCCTAAGGCCCATTCAACCTTCTTATTTTTTACACTCTTAAAATCAATCTTTTTATTTTATTTTATTTTATCCCCTTATTTTCTTTTTATAACTTAACCTTTTTTTTTGTTAAATAAAACAATACTTTATTTTTACACCAAAAAATTGTCTTTTATTTTATTATATTTGAAAAAATACATAAATATTAGATTTAATTAGGTTAATATATTTTTAGTTTAAAAACTCTCTTTAATAAATCTTGTTCATACATAAAAACATCAATACATAAAAAATAGAATTTCTTAAAAACATCTTTTTTCTTTTAATTAAAACTTTTGTTTATAGATAATCAACAAAAACACAAAAAGAATAAATAAATACTTGATAAATACATTGAGTTAACAATTTACATCACTTGTAAATAATCACATGCACTTACACAAATACTTTTGATACATTGCTTTTATTCTTATACATTGATATATATATTACATTTGAGAATGCGATTCGATTTGGTTGTAAATATATTTGGACACTACTCTCCTAATAAGTCTCATCCCCATTTGTAAATATTTGTACCCCCACTCCCGGATACTTATTTGTAATAGCTTATACTTTAAATTCCCGCAATTTATCGCTTTCTATATACTGTATAGTAATTAGGGTTTGTATGCGAAGATTCAAAATCAACCGCTAGATAACCTAATACAAGATAAATGCATGATAATAAATACACAAATCACACTTGCACCTCTAGGGTAATCCCACTCGTTGCCTTCCAAAATGGGCCATGTTGCATGTTGAGTTTCTTTGGCAAAACAAAACAAATCAAATGATCATAGTCCCTCGATGACGTTTTCGAAGTTGCCTAAACAAAATGATCATAGTCCCTTCAAGCAAATTGCCCAAGACACTTGGCACCATTGCATTCATGGTCCAGACGATGACCCGCGCTCGTCCCGTTAACATCCTAACACAAGATTGTCCACCAAATGCAATGGTGGAACAATACTGTTAAAAGGGTTAAAACATGAGAAAAATCTTTGAGTAAATTTAGGGGTAGACAACTCTTAGTTACTTGATCAACTTGAAAAACACACTTGCCTACTTTTCAAAACCCACTCCACAACACAACTTTCAAAACAACTTTCAAAACATTGAAACATCTTTTCGAAAAGACACACACCTTTGTAAAACATTCGAGTAAAGAATTGTTACAACGGTTGCCTAGACAAGGCATCTTTTTCAAAACATTTTCAAAAACACACACACACACACCTCCATTTCAAGCAATTGAAAATCAAGGCAAGTGATCTAAAACAAGTAACTAAGAGCCCATGGATAACCATGGATGAAAAGGGTGCTAATACCTTCCCTTTTCATAATCTACCCCCCGAACCCACGAAATATCTCAAAAGGTTTTTCCTGTGCTTTTTAACCTTTCCTTTAGAATAAAATAAAAAGTCGGTGGCGACTCTTGCTAAACCGAACAAGTGCGAATACAAACGCAAACCTCAAGTCAGTTCTCCCACCGTATCACATTGAGTTTCCGTGATGAGAAGTTATTGCCTGAAGACAGGAAGCATAATTATGCTTTGCACATTTATATGAGATGCTAAGATGCCTCCTTGTCCAATGTTCTAGTTGATATAGATTCCTCACTTAATGTGATACCGAAAGCGATGTTGTCCAAGTTGGCTTATTATGGCACCCCTTTAAGGCCTATTGGTGTTGTCGTTAAATATTTTGATTGGACCTCATGTTTTCCAAGTAAATTTTGAATTAATGGATATACACCTAAATTATAGCTGTCTATTGGGAAGACCGTGGATTCATGATGCTGGGGAAGTGACTTCTACTTTGCACTAAAGGTTGAAATTTTTGAAGAATGATAAGATAGTGATTTTGTATGGTAAGCAGACTATTCTGGTTAGTAATATTTCCTCTTTCAAGTATATAGATGTCGATGAAGAAGCTATTGGAACTCAGTTCTAAGATTTGGATATTGTTGTGATCGTGTGAAGAAGATTGGCACATCCATTGCTTCATTAAGAGATGTACAACACATGGTACATAATGGTCAAGATGAAGGATAAGGTCAAGTTATTGATCTTCTTGAAAATAAGAATCTAGTTGGTTTAGGATTCTCACCCTACATGTCTGTAGGAGTAATAAAGCATGAAGATGTATTTAGGCCTATTCAATAAGTTTTCCACGGTTTTGGTTTCATTCATCTGGGAAATTTGAGTGTTGGTGCTATCATTGGAGACGATTCAGAGCCAGAATGTCCTTGCTTTGTGATGCATGGAGGGACAAGTCAGAGATGGACTACTGTTGACATCTTAGTGTTGTTCATGTTTCAAAGCAATTTGTTTTTTGTCTTTTTCAAATAACTTCTTTCACTCCGTCCAAGGTGACAATGACTTTGTTCGAGCTCCTTTGTTTCAATTTTAAAATTAATAATAAAATTTATTTTGTTATTCGATTATGTTTTTACTTTTTGCATTTTTCTAGAAAATGGTAACTAAAAAATTTGTTAAAAAATTATTTCAGTTATTGCATTCACTTTCAATCTGTCTATTTTTCTAAAACAAAGCATAATCATGTTTAGATTAATAAATAAACCCATTGAAAACAATAAACATATGTCCTCTTGCAACTTTTAATTCCCTGTATTCGAAGCAGAAGAAGAGAGTGAAGAAGACAGTGATATCCCTAAAGAAATTTCTTGACTGCTTGAGTACGAGGAGAAGACTATTCAGTCGTACAAAGATCCTATTGAGATAATTAATTTGGGTTCTAAAGAGAATAAGAGAAAGGTAAAAATTGGGGCACTGCTTGGTGAATATGTCAAGAGAAGGTTAACATAGTTACTGAAAGAGTCTGTTGACGTGTTTTCTTCGTTGAATGAAGATATACAAGGATTGGATATTGATATTGTAGTGCATTATGTGCCGCTTAAGCCATAATGTCCACCAGTGAAGCGAAAATTCAGAAGAACTCATCCTGATATGGCTATCAAGATTAGAGAAGATGTGCAGTAAAGGATTGATGCCAATTTCCTTATTGCATCACATTATCCTCAAAGGGTGGCCAATATTATGTCAGTTCCGAAAAAAGATGGAAATGTATGAATGTGGGTTGATTATAGATATTTGAATAAAGTCAGTCCAAAAGATGATTTTCCTCTACCACATATTTATATATTGGTAGATAATACAACTAAATTCAATGTTTTCTCCTTTATGGATGGTTTTTAGTTTATAATCAGATTAAGATGGCATCTGAGGACATGGAAAAAACAGCGTTTGTAACTCCCTGGGGAACATTATGATACAAAGTGATGCCCTTCAGGTTGAAGAACGCTAGTGATACGTACCAGAGGGCTGTGACTATCCTAATCCATGATATGATGCACAAGGAAATTGAGGTTTATGTTGATGACATGATTGCCAAATCTAAAACTGAGGAGGATCATGTTCAATACTTGTTAAAGTTGTTTCCGCATTTGAGAAAGCATAAATTCCACTTAAATCTGAACAAATGCACTTTTGGTGTCTGTTCCGAGAAGCTTTTGGGTTTCATTGTCATCTAGAAAGGTATAGAAGTTGATCCAAACAAAGTCGGAGCCATTCAGTATATGCCTGCAGCTAGAATAGAAAAGCAAGTCAGAGGATTCCTCAGACGTTTGAATTATATATCCAGTTTCATCTCTGAAACAACCGCCAGAACAATAATCGAGAGAAAATCAATGAAGTCGCCATCAAATTTTTTTATCCCACGGGAAGGGAAAGGTAAACAACGAGTAGACCTCAGAAGGCTGAAACTAATGTCTCGTAACCGAGAGACACGGGTAAGGGATTCGATTACGCGAGGGGAAGGTATTATCACCCCTCGCGCATGTGGTACTCCACAGGATCCACTCTTGTTGTTCTAATCAAGGGGTGTGTTCTAATCTAAAGCTTACGAGCTAAAGGAAAAAATGCAAAGGGATAATGCATGCAAAAGAAAACACGGGGAAAAGAAGGAATATTTACAAAGTTTCACTCTCTTGGCCTCCATCACCAAATGCCTACGTATTCCTTTAAGGAATCAGAGTGCCGTAGTTTGGCTCAAAAGTTTCCATTTGTTTTTGTTTTATATGAACAATATTAATTTTGCTTCCCACCACAGCTAGAACTTTGGAGACATACACGTTGGCATAAAAAGGAATTAACATGTTCTTACCTGAAAAGGTATTTTCAAAAGAAAAGTGCGCGAAGGAGTATAATGCTACATTCGTGCTCTAGAAAGTAGACATGGTTCCACCCGAACTTTGGGGATTTATGCATCGTATTGCGTAGTGTAGAACTAACACATACTTTTGAGAGTTTCGAAGAAAGGCCCGAAGGCAGAAAAAGTTTGAATTGGTTGATTTTTTATACCTTGAAAAAGAGTTTAAGAAATGTTAGAGTGTTTTATGAATTTGCTAAGAAAAAGTGGTTTTAGTCTTAATCACGCAAAAGGGAAAGAATAACATCCAAGGGAAACTATCTAGCTCTATCCCTAATGTTATCATACAATGATTTCTCTTGTAGTTGAGTTTGAAAAGGAAGCACTACCTATGTTAGCATGCATGAATTACGACCCTAATGTTTAACTTGCATCAGAAACGAAACAATTAATCCTAAGAAAACATAGAGAGGTGTAAAGAAAATCACAAGCATATGTGCAATCAAACAAAGTCGAACAAACACTAACACAAAATCGAGTACGAGCGAACAACAAACAAAGAGTCCAATGGATCTCAAAGTGGGAGTAAGAAACTCTTTCCACTTGATTTGCTCAAGCACCGACATCGAGTAACTACTCAAAGCGTAAATGTTTGAAGAAATGTGAGCTAACATCGTAGAAACTAATGACAAAGTGTGGGGGTTGGTTAGAAACCCTTTTCCAATTTATTTGACTCAATGGATAAGAATGGGCACATTTTAAAACATCAATATATTACGCAAGCTAAGAATGACACAGACTAGAAAGTGTGGGGGACGATTATGGGCCCTTTTTTACACTTATTAGACTCAATAGCAAGTACAAAATAAAAGGGAAATGGGAGGGGAATGAGATTTTCCTTCATCGAGGTCTTTTGCACACAAGAAAACACAAACATGGCCTCTTTTTGAGGACTTTTAACAAAACAAACATTGCCTCCCTTGAGGACTTTAAACATATTTCCCACCTAAAGTAGGGACTCTCAGTCATGCATCTCTATTACTATTTCTCATGGAAAGGAAAAGAAAAGACAACGCGGGAAATTAAACCAGAAACAAATTAATACCGAATGAACAAGAGTTTGTAGCAAGAAAGCGAAACAGAGAAACCCAGAAAACTTCATGCAATCTAGAATCAATAAACAAAATAGTGAAATATCGTGCACTCGACATATACATCAAAGTATTGACAATGTGAAAATAAATCAGATATATCCGAACAACAAACAGTAAACCTGCACAAAAATTCACATCCATACAAAAAAACACAAACAATGTATATAACTCATAGATTGAGAATCAAGATCAATCGCGTCAGAAGCAAACTCGAATCCACAATGAAATGGAATAAAATGCTTTTCAATCGAGTAAACAAAACAATAATTAAGAAATTGAAATCTCTCTTGAAATGCCTTGCACAAGTTAACAAATACATTAGTAATAACAAGAAGGCATAACTGGAATCAAGTATCTGCATCACAAATTAAATCAAGATTAAAATGTGAAGAAAAATAATCCAAATAAGCATTGGAACATCAACATTAAAAACAAGGCAGCATTGTTATTCTCATGAAACACATAAAATGTTGATCCTAAATCGTCACAACTCATCATCAATTCTAAACAAATGCCAAGGTAAGTATAATCGTACATCAAACAACAATTAAATCACATGTTTGTACCAACTTACCAAACCGGGTAGCATTGCACCGTCACACGACATCACACAAAATATCGGTCCGAAATCGACAAAGCTTGACATAAATGTTGTCCAATTACAAAAACAAAGTCGCTTGAGCATTAAACTTTAATTAAAACATGCCTTATGCTCAACTTATTGAAACCGGGAAGCATTGTGCCATATCATAAAATAAACCGAAAAATCGTGTTAGAAATGGTACAACTAAACATCGAGGGTCCATAAATGCATAAACATGTTCAATTAAGCCTCAAACAACATTCTAAAATCGATTTACAAGCCATTTGAAATGTCTGGGAAGCAACATATAAATGTATCATAATCAGACAAAAATGCGTGTAAAACTCACAAACGGATACACAAAAATATTCACCGATTCATGTATTGTCGCTTAGAAATTACAAATGCTTTGTTACAATCAATTTCGTATTCAAGCAATGATTCCAAGCCTTCAACAAAATTATTCAAGTGTTGATGCAATAAATCAGATCGAAGCATTTTAACATCGAAAAAAATGAGTACAACATCAAATTGATCCGAAATCGCATTAACACATGAAATCCACATCAATTTTTATCAAAATTCCATAATCAAACATTTATATCCAAAATTCGGTATTCAAAATCAACATTAGTTTTACCGATTAAAATCCATGATCTACACCGATTAAATTATAAATCAACCTATTCCACATGGTTCTAACATTATCAATTCAAGAATCAAGCATCTCAAATAAATCAATAATTCAACTCACGTGATGTTCAATTAATTCAAACAATTCAAGATCAATTAAATCAAAATACACTTGAACTCGATTTAAGATCAAGAATAAAAAAGGTTACGAAGTGTCGTGAAGAACTTGAATCAGAAAGAAGATGAAGTTGGCCGGAGCAAGGACATCCTCTATGGAAGCTTGTGATGGCAGAGGGAATGTTCACTGGAAAAGCGAACGCAAGAGGAGGGAGAAGATCGCAACGAAGGGAGGCGGTTAGCACCGAAATTATCGGAGGCTGGAGGGGAGTGTTTCTTCGGAGCTTGCGCGGTGGTGGAGGGAGACTGATGACTAGTTTCTTGGAGGAGAGAGGGAGATAAAGTTCTTCAACATTATTCTTGAATGTTCTTGAGAAGTTGAGAGTAAATTGAGAGAGAATGGAGTTTGATCTTGTGAGATTTGAAAAAAATGAGTGAAGTTGTGTTGAAATTTTAGTTTCAAATTTTTATAGAATTGGGTCTAATTCTTATTTGGCTTGACAAAATGCTGATTTTTGGCTTATTTCATGTACCAGACGAGATCAAACCCCCAAGCTTATGACATATGGTGCCTAATCTTGATGCGCGACCTGAAACAAAATTATCGGTGATGAAATTAGTGACGCGATGCTGAAACGATAAAAATTGAGAAAGTTATGATGCTCTGAACAGCGTGAAATTAGTGTATATTTTTTTAGCTTATTATTTTGCACTGCTTGTGGACAAACCACAAGCTCATGACTTTCGGTGCAGAGTCCTGACACACAACTTGAAACAAAATCATCACCGACAAAATTTTTGACGTCGTGCCGAAAGAGTCGTCTCCATACGATAAAAATCAAGAGAGCTATTATTTTTAGAATGTCTAGAAACAGTGGACTTATGTTGCTGCCTTGAAATTTTTAGCTTATTTTCTTGCATACTTTGGGAAGCAAGCCACAAACCGAAGCCATTGAAATGCAATCCGAACTCAGGAACTGAAGCAAACTTGTAGCTAACAAAATTTGTGATCTCACGCTTCAAGAATCGTCTCAATATGATAAAATCGAGAGAGTTATGATTTTTTTAATATCGAAAAACAATCCGGTAGAAAACCATTTTGGGGTGTAATTTTCTCTAGTAATTCGCATTTTCGGAGATCTTCTGCAAAGAATTAACCTCTGATCCGAACATATAAATCAAAGAAAAAATAAAGACAGGTTTTCCTCCCAAAGAACCATACAAAAACATCGAACCAAGCGAAAGTTATGAATTTCTTAACATTCGATAAACAACGGTTCAACACTATTTTCATAGAATTTCCTTGTATATCTTCAGAGTATTCACACATTCAGAGATATTCCTCACTGAATTGGCTTCCGAGACGAACACAAAACATGAAGGAAATAAAAAGAATATTCAAATGCTCTACGAATCATACAAAGATGATCTTCTGGTTAGAAGTTACGAATTTTTAAGCATTTGAAAACCAGTGAACCAACAAATCCACTATATAACGTGATTTCAGGTATTTTGTGCTTATGAAGATCTTCCTCACAAAATTAGTATTTGATATGAACATATGAATTAGAGAAGATATCAACATATTTTTAAAGAATTAAGAATTATTCACAAACCATTTTCTGGTCTCAAGTTATGATTTTCTAAACTCGAACCGCAAAATATTAAATTTTTGGCTGCACTGTCTCAAATCAATTGAAACACTTGACCTTATTTGCAATTCAAAGTGAGTTGGAACACATGAGAGATTGATATTATGATGACTTGATTAAGACATGATTGGATAGCTTGGAACACATGGGAATGCATTTAAAATGCGGAAAACTCTGAATTTGCTTCAGAGAAAAATCATCTTTCAAAGTTCTTTTCACAAAGAAAAACCTTGAACTTATAAGTATAGACCCAATGACATGTATGTATGCATATGATGATGAAGTATAAATAAATTATGGTTAAAATGAATAGGGGGAATTTTTGGGTACAACAAATGTGCCTATTCAACCTTATTTAACCTGAGGGTGAGATTGGCGGTAGCCTTTCGAATAATCAAGGTAAAAGAGGATTGAAGATTTAATAGAACCATAAAATTTTCACTCTGAAGGCAATAGAGTATTACTTATTTTTTGGCTTTTCCGTATTTTTTATTTTTTATTTTCTTTTGGTGAAAGGTGGTTATCAAGGAATGTATGTCAAGTTAGGATTAGACACACACAAGAAAAGAGATCAAACATACATGCCCGACCGGAATTGGACTTATACAAGACAATGGGGATATATATGTTTGTAAGAATGTTGAACACACACAAGAAAGCGAATAAACAAATAAAACTCTCATAAAGCACGTCTGAATCAAAGGCGAACCCGAAAGTACATGTTTGTTAAGAATGTTGGACACATACAAAGACATCTTGACAAAGAACACCTGAATCAAAGGCGAACTCAAAGATATATGAAAGAGAACACTTAAATCAAAAGATAATTCAAAGACATCGGACATAGAACGCTTGCATCAAAAGAAAACTCAAAGGCATAAGACAGAGAACACTTGCATCAAAAGAAAACTCAAAATCATCGACAAAGAATGCTTGTATCAAAAGCAAACTCAAAAACATCAAACAAAGAAGAAAGAAGACTAACTGCATATAGAATTTTACAGGGAACACCTGAATTAAAGGCGAACTCAAAAGATACCAGTCATAGAATGCTTGCATCAAAATTGAGTTTAAAGGCATCAGACAAAGAGCACTTACATCAAAAGTTAACTCGCATGGGAGAAAGAAGACTAACCACATATAGACTTCTACAGATAACACCTGAATCAAAGGAGAACTTAAAAGATACTAAACAGAGAACACTTGCATCAAAAGTGAGATCGACGGAATCAGACGAAGAACACTTGCATAAATAGTGAACTCACAGGGAAGAAAGAAGACTAATCGTAGATAGACTTCTACATAGAACACCTGAATCAAAGGTGAAATCAAAAGATACCAGAAAAATAATGCTTGCATCAAAAGCAGGCTCAAAGGCATCAACGACACATGTTTGGTAAGAATATTGAACACACATCAAGAAGAGACTAACCAGAATATACTCTAACAGAGAACACATGTATCAAAGACAAACTCAAATATAAATGCCCGATAAAGATATCAGACACATACAAAGATATCTGTCAGATGACACTTGAATCAAAATCGATCTCTAAAACATCAATGGAAAATGCTTGCATCAAAAGCGAACTCACTGGGAAAGGAAGAATATCTGCAGCTAGACTCCTAGAGAAAGCACACCGATCAAAGGAATACTTACCGGGGATACTGATATGACAGACTCCGCTGGGGAAATAGACCAAGAATCCCACAAGGCAAGACACTTAATATGAAGTGAATATATGGAAACATGTCAGTTGAAGAAAAAATGATGGGGAATAAAATCATAAGGATTATTCAGCTTCAGGTACCTAACATCTGGTTATGTCAGGTGCATAGCATAATTGGCTTATACTTCAATGCATGTTTGAGTTTTTACATCGTAATTCTCCATACAATGGAAATGCTATGTGTTTTGGTAGATACAATGTAATGATGCATGTTTAATTATGTATGCTTACTATTTCACTGAGGAAAACACATCAATAATCGACTGCCGAGAAGACAAGGAACTTTTGAATAATTATCCGGCACATATGATCTTCTGTAGAGAATAATCAATCTGAACTTCATTGGGAGATTGCAAATTTTAGATATCAACTTCCAAGGATCGATATCACTAGGGAAGTAGACTCTTAACTTCCTGGGGAACAAATCACTTTTTTTCTGCTAGGATGAGGAGAACTTTGTTAGGAACATAAACTTTCTCGTGTAGAGTTTCTTGATGAAAATAAATTCTATCGGGGATAATGAGAATTATTGAATCAAAATAAAACCAATATCAGACCACAATGAGGATTTTACCATTGGGGGTATAAATCTTCACTTGGGAAAGAGGAAACAATCTTTGAAACAGAAACTTGAGGTTTAAAAATCGACTAGGGATAACACAACAATCTCAGCCACTGGGGATAAAAAAGCTCTGCCTGACACTGCCATATATGCACCACACTGGGGAAATATGATTTTGTACGATTTTCACCACCACCAGTCTTTACTAGGAAAAGGAAAACTTGATCCACTGAGGATAAGAGGAAAGTTGATCAAGAACATCCTCAAAACTTGGCTCCAACTGGGGAGAACGCCACACCATCCACTGGGGAAAAGAAAAGCTTTTAATAGAAATTTAATGGCATAAACTATACTGAGGAAGCTATCCTTTCAAGATTTATGTCAACATATGACTTGGAAAAGAAATTGTCCTGCCGGGAACAACGACCTTCTTCGTGGGGATACAAACCAGAATCTCCCACAAATAAATAAAAGTCTATTCAAGAAACCTTGACAGTAGCAGACCACATTAGGGGAGAAGATGCATACTTTATGGGGAAGACAAGTTCCAATCTCACTGGGGAAGCATACGTCAACTCCACGGGGATATATCAAAAATCTCCGGTCGGTAAATAAAATTATTTTGCCAAAAATCCTTAAATGGAACGAGCCGCACTGGGGAGAAAGATTACACAATATCCTACTTCACTGGGGATAAATCTTTATATCATGTATTGTAAAGCTTTAATGTTTTTAAATGCAAAGTTAATAAAAAATATTGGACTTATTTTGCAAACAAAATAGTGGAAAAAAAAAACAAGAGGCACAATTTGGATAAAAAGAATTTTAATGATTGATTGGCCTGTAAATAGGCATTTACATCAAGAAGCAATTTCTAAAAAGAGGTAATTGCATACAAAGCATAAAAAGGAGAATACAAAGATGACAATGTGAAGGCAGATTTATCGGGTACCGACTCTGCTATGACTCTTATAACATCAAAGCTCCTTAATATCTTGATTTCTCAAACAACTGATAGGAATGATTCCTTACCATTTCAAGCTAACCAACTTTAGTATGGAATGATAGAACAAATGCAACACATGACGTAGTCATTCGCTTTAAATCCCTTACCTTTTCCTGGATCGCCCTTTCGTGGTTTCAACTTAGCGGGTGTACACAATTATTTTTTATTATGTTAAGTTATTATTTTTTGCCCCTAATTTTTTCCCAAACCTATTTATTCATTTTTATGTTTCTCCAGCACGCCCTTTTTCCCCTGAGTCGTCGACTCAAAGGGTCTATTTCATGTGAAGTATTTTTGAACTATGTCTACATTGACGGGATGAGGGAAATTCTCTCCATTCATAGTTGCAAGCATCATGGATCCTCCTAAGAAGACTATATTGACAACATATGGTCCTTCGTAATTTGGAGCCCATTTTTCCCTAGCATCTAAATTGTTGGGAGGCAAGATCCTCTTCAACACGAGGTCACCAGCTTGGAAATTCCAAGGATGCACCTTCTTATCAAAATCTTTCTTCATCCTCTTTTGGTATATCTGCACATGATAACTAGTTGTCAATCTCTTCTCATTAATGAGATTTAACTGATCAAGTCTATTTTGAACCCATTCGACTTCATCCAGTTATACATCTCATGATCCTTAAAGAAGGAATCTCCACTTCCACAGGCAGGACCGCTTCCGTGCCGTATACCAGAGATAATGGGGTTTCCTTTGTCCAAGTGTGCACTGAAGTATGATAACCATGCAAAGAAAATGTTCTTATTTGCTGCCTCAACAACACCATTCATCTTTGGATGATATGGAGAAGAATTGTGATGCTTTGTCTTGAAACTATCACACATTTCTTTCATCACCTTATTGTTAATATTCGATCCATTATCAGTAATGATCTTTTCGAGAATTCCATAATGACAAATGATATTCTGCTTGATAAAGCGAGTAACTACTTGCTTGGTTACATTGGAATACGATGCAACTTTGACCCATTTTATGAAGTAATTAATGGAAACCAGAATAATGCGATGTCATTTTGAAGTAGTTAGCTCAATATGGATAATCATATTAGTTCCCAACATTGCGAAGGGCCAAGGAGTGATTGTAGCAATCATTTTCCATGCTAGACTAATAATAAACTGCTATCAAGACTTTCTTGGCTATGGTATGCCCACTAGAATGTGTCTCTAAGGAACATTCATAGATTTCTTCTATGATCTTATTTTCTTCGTGTCTATTCACGTATCTGAGAAAAATGGAGTCATAGTTCCTCTTATACAAAACCCCACCATTGAGGAAAAACTTTGGTGGAAACTTCGTCAACAAAGTCTATGAATTTCCAATCCCCATTAGTGGAATTTCTTCAACACAGTCTACAGGGTTTATTTCCCCAACAAAGTTTATTTCTCCAATCTTGCAAATCCCCCGACAGAATTCTCTTCTCCAACCAGATATCATTCAATGTTGTCCTCCCAAGAAGAACTGATATCCATACCTGGAACCTGGTCAGACAGCACATCAGAGGATTATCCATATTTTTTATCCCCAGTCAGAATACATAAGAATCAAATCCTTCGATAAAAAAGAATGATTAACGACCAACTCTCCTTGAATGCTTCTATCCCCAAGTAGAATTCCTTTCTACATGCCCAACAACAGTCACAAATTTATTTTCCCCTGTTAGAGTTGTTACACGAAGCTATTGATACACTCCAACAACATATTGGATCCATACATCATTTACAAAAATATCATAACATATCCATACGAAACGGATATATTATTCTCATTTATTTTGAGAGCATCATTACGTAATGCATTTCACGCATCATGACATTTCATAAACTAACTTTTCCTTTTCACGTTAAGTTCCCGAACAAAGAAATATTATCAGCAATTTATAGAAAAATTGTAGATTAATTCCTGAAACAGGACGAGGCGACTATCTACATGACCAGATGATTTCCTTTGGAGATTCATACTAAAAAGAATTTCCATCAGAAACTAATTCTGACAAGCATTTACATCAGAAACTAATTCTGACGAGCATTTCCATTAGAAACTAATTCTGACGAGCATTTCCGCCAGAGACTAATTCTGATGAGCATTTCTTTCAGAGATTCATTCTGAAAAGCATTCCCTTCAGAGATTCATTATTAAAAGCATTCCTTTCAGAGACTATATTTTGACGAGCATTTCCCTTCAGAGAATGAATTCTGACGAGCATTTCCATCAGAGACTAATTCTGACGAGCATTCCCTTCAGAGACTAAATTATGAAGAGCATTTCCATCAGAGACTAATTCTGACGAGCATTTCACTCAGAGACTACTTCTAACAAACATTTCCCTCAGAGATTAATTTTGACGAGCATTTCACTTATTAATTCTGACGAGCATTTCCTTTGGAGACTCATTCTGAAAAGCATTTCATGCAGAGATTCATTCTGATGAACATTTCCTTCGGATTCATTCTGAAAAGTATTTCCCTCAGATAAAACCGGATATATTCATTCTGAAAAGCATTCCGTTAGATAAGATCAGATAGGTTCTTTCTGAAAAGCTTCAGTCAGATAAAACCAGACGAAGGTTCATTCTGATACTCCTTTGAATAAAGTCGTACCTAAACTCTTTCTAGAACACTGGTCAAATAAAATTGATACATAAGATTCATTCTAAAACTCCCTAGCTCATTTGCAAGATTAAGTAGGATATAGATTCATTTTGGTAAACTTCTCAAATAAAATCAAGCATAGATTAATTTTGATACTCCTATCAACATTTACTTTGGATGACATCTATAAGCCCATCTTCAATGACACTGTGTCAACTTTCTGAATGGGATCTTTAAGCCAGTTCAAGCAATATAATCAACCAACAGTGTTACTTCGTGTTCAATCCTCTTCAACCTTTAGATCATGAATGGTGAGCATGCCAGTCTAACTCTTCAGGTTTAAGAAGATCGAACAGAGGCAAGTGTTGTACCCAAAAATTCTCCTTCCCATTTTTAAGACAAATTAGTTCAAGATACCTCCCCATGGTCCTAGGGTTCTTAATTTCTCATGACTATTCAAGGGTTGACCAGACAAACTCTCCTCCTAAGCAGTTGACCTACAACTAGGGTTTCACTCTTCTCAAAGGAAATTGGACTTCTAATGACTCAAGTGGATTTCATGGTTTCTCATATGCTTTGAAGAATCCTCATACCAAGTTGCAAGCCTTGTAGCACAAGTTTTCTCAGTGAATTGGCCAGATGATTGAAAATCAACTATATTGGACAAAAAGTCAACTTTGACCAATTTACAGTCAAACTTCAAAATTTTTAGTCAACATCAATAGTTTGAAGTCAAATTCATCATTTATTCAAGGGTTGTTCATGATTCATCAATAAAACTCACGATTCATCAAAAGACAAAAGTTACTAAATTAGGGTTTTCTTTAGGCGAATTCAACTGAACTTTGACCAACCACAACTTTCACATACTTCATCATAAATTTATCACCCAAAGCTCATCTTGATAGTAAACTCAATTCTCTACAACTTTGGATCTCTAAGCTCAAGGCCAAAAATGCTTCATTTGAGAGATATGGGCCAAAACATTACAGGTCATTTTAAAAGTCAACAAAAAGACACTTTTTGTCAAAGCACTTTACATCAAGATAAAGGCTTCAAATGAAAAAATGACCTTAATGAAAGTTGTAGGAGACATCTTGAGCTTTCTAAAAAGTCCAAGATCACATTTCCATGAAAACAATTAAGAGAGATATGATTTGTGCAAGATGCATGAAATCCAAATTGAGCAAATTTGAATCAAAGTCCAAACGTGTTCCTGACCTCATAATAGACCTTTGAATCCATTCATTTATTTTTGTGGTTTTTATTTCTTTTTATTTTGATTTTATTCAGTTAAAATAAAAACAAATAAAATAAAATACCAAATAAATTATATGAGGCATGAGATTCTATTTTTGAATCAAATCATAAGTCTAAAAAGCTGGTAACAACTTACAAAAAACGTGTGAGATTGATTGGCATGAGATTGTCCTAAAAAAGAAAGATTTTATGCAAATTCCAAATCAAATATTATACCATGATTGAACAAGATTTGATGCAATATTGTTGACCTAATCTTTTCCATTATAAATAGACAACATGTTCATTCATCCAAGGACACAAAAATGTTCCTCAAGAACATATCCAAAAAATCTCAAAATTGTCAAAAATTATGGCAACCTGAAACCCTTATATGCAGCAACTTTTAAAGTATTCTGAGCATTCCATCGTGTTCCTGAAGATCTTAGAAGTTCATCCCATCCATCCTTGAAGCTTGTAGCACGCTAGAAGTCAATCATACAAGCACGCCATTTGGGTAAAAATTCTCTAATCTCTAACTCTTTATTCATGCATTGGGGATTGATTGTATGAACATATACATGTTCATGATAATGTTTAGACTTGTTTAGAAGCATTGTTTGAAAGATTTAACGCAGGAATACGTATCTTCCATTGCTAAGGCACTTTGATATGTCTTCTTCGAATCTCATGATACAAGTGTTTCCAGGCCAAACAAACACCATCATTGGATTTTCAAGGGTCAAATTAGGGGGATAAGGTCCTTTTTATGGTCTAACACATGTTATTTTTCATGTTTGAAAATCCTCTCACCGGAGAAGACAATCGAAGCTAGGGCTCTGACGCTTCTCTGATATATGTTTTGTAATATATTTATTTGTTTCCATTCAATGACACAAAGGCAGCGCATTGTAGTTGGTTGAGACGGAGGTGTGATACGGTGGGAAGAGAACTGACTGTTTTTTGGAATGCTGGTTTGCGTTTTGCGTTTGTTTCCACAAAATGTCGCGGTAAGCAAGAGTCGCCACCGTCTTTTATTTTATCCAACAAGGAAAGGAAAAAAGCACAGAAAAATTCCTTTTTCGAGATGTTTCTCGAGTCCGGGGGGTAGATTATAGAAAGGGAAGGTGTTAGCACCCTTTCTATATGTGGTTATCCACGGGCTGTTAGGTACTTGCTTAAAGTGTTTTCAAAATTGCTTTTTTGTGCTTGTGGGTTTGAAAGATGTTTTGGTTTGAAAGGTGTAAGTGTGAAAAGTTTTTGTTTTTGAAAGAGAAAGTATCTAAGAACCATCTACCTACTCGAAAAAGGAATCAATCTGTGCTTATGTCCTTTAGACAGTGCTATCCCACTATTGATGAGTAGGTAGCACTGTCGTTGGAGTTTAAGGGTCAATTCGATTAAGGGATGTGCGGTCACTAAAGCAATGTTAGGACGCCTTAACGGTAACCCTAATGTCTTAGATCATTTTTCCGAAGCAACCGTTTCGAGGCAACTATGATCTTTGGACAAGAGGGCGACCTCTAAAACTTCCTATACTCAATGACCGTGTTCGAAGGCAACCAAGTGGGGTGTACCCTAAGAGTGCGCATGTGCGAGTGTGTTGTTTTCGGTTAATTTTATCTTTGTACATGTCAATGGTTATCTATGTTGATTTTAGTTTAAACATTCGATCTTGTCATGCATTCCCTATTACCAAACATCTAACAGTTCATAAGTTGCGGAAATTAAACTAACTATTACAAGGCGTCGGGTATTTACATCGCCAAAAGCAACCCTTGAAATTAAAATGCGGAAAATAAATAAAGCGGTAAAAATAGTAAAGTCCTATTAAGCTATTAAATTCCAGAAATAAATACAATATTGAAATAAAATGGATCGCGTGCGGGAAATTAAATCGGGCGAGTTCTAGGGTTTTGACCCTTTTTATTAGAGAAAAGGATTTTTGGTTTGTTTTTGAATTAAAAAGAAATTAAACTAAGTTAATCATCAAATTAATAAATAAATAAATTAATAAAAATATTTTTGGGTTTTTTGGTATTTAAAGAAATAAAAATAAATTTGATCAATGTTAATAAAACCTAATCGTCTAAGTTAATTTTAATTATTGCAAAATATATTAAAAGTTATTCCTAATTAAAACTAAATTAATTAAATTAATATTTATTAACAAAATAAAATATTAAAAATTAATTTAATAAACAAAATATATTTTTTTGGTTTTTAATATTATGAAGAAAAAGATTTAATTGGTTAGTTAATCATGAAAAATAATTTAAACAAAGCAATTTAATAAAATAAAATAAAAAAGAATGAAATAGAAAAACTTACGGGGGGTTTGGGCCCAATTTGGAGGTTGGAATGGCAATTCAGAGGCCCAATAGGCGCTGGCCTTGGCTGACTTTTTGGATCCAGCATGGCACTTTGACTAGGGAGTATGGTGGACATCCCATCTAGACCACCAGATCTGGCCTGGGTCCATCTGCCCATTGATTGAATGAGGGAGTATGATGCATCACGCGCTTGGAATGGCATTGGATCACCTGAAAAAAAATAATAACAATGCATATGGGGGACCTGGGATTCGAACCCAGGTCCTGTTGGTCCCTAAACACACGCCACTACCATTGCACCACTATGTCTCAATTGTTAATATATTGAATAATAATAATAATATGGGATCACGTGATAATATGCCAGAAAAATAAAAACGCGCCAAGTATTTGAACCAACCAACCAGGGGGAGACACGTCTTCGTCTTCTTCCTTCAACCCTGTATATTTACCTGCGAATTTATATCCGCAGCTAAATTCGTATGTCCACCCTAAAATCAGTTGTAGGCCATGAAAATCAAATCCAAGACTATGGTTATGCTCGTCTATCTCCCCTGGTTACGTCCATGTCCATCAATGGCACTAATTTTGCCTGTAGAAGAAATGCCCAAAAAATAAACTACAAAACCCTAGGTTCGGTTATAGGGTTACAATACATATAAATGCAATCAAACAATGCCAAAAGTTCAGAAATTTCATGAGCATCACAAATATATCCATGATTTTCCAGGAAAATGCAAGAATATGGAATTACGATTTTGAATACAGGGTCATGAAACGTGAGCCTTACAGTGCATTTGAGAGGGTGTGAGAGCTTGCTTTTGATTGCAGGAGGTTCAGTGATTGTCCAGCAAGCGATTGGTGTTGAGTTTTGCCTTTGAAACCACCTCCAAGCTCGATTTCAGTTTTGCACTTTTTCCACCTTTTTTCAAGTTTGGTTCTTAATGTTCTTGCAGCCTCTAGCTCTCAAATTCGTGTGCCTTGGATTGTATATGTATGTTGCAATGTATTAGGTCAACAAATTGGTCTTGAATCTTTCCACATCAATGCCTTGAGATTGGATTTGATCCACCATTGATAACTTGCCTAATTTGCCAAAAATCCAATCTTTTTGGACATGGAATGCTTGATACGAGTTTGATCATGACATTGATGATGATTAGGTCCTGAAAATAGAAAAAGATCTCATGTAATCAAGTTTTGTGATTTTATTTGATTTAAATTGATTTAAAATGAAATAATTCAATAAAAAATCAAATAAAATAATAAAATTGATAAATGGACACAAGGATGAAGTTAGGACACGTGTGGGATGTGGCAAGCCCAAATCAAGTGGAAAAGAATGGGCCCATTTGACAAAATTTGAAGTTTTGGGGATACTTGACTTTTGGCAATTTTGCGAAAATGCCCAACTTCAACAATGCATAACTTCTTCAATTTTTAACTTTTGGAGGTGTTATTTTACCTTTTCGAAATCTTGAGATGTCCTCTAACCAACCCTTTTTGTCTCATCTCATTTTGATATTCCATGCTCAAGTTATAAGCATTGGCAAAAAAGGTGTTTTTGTTTACTTTCAAAAATGACCTATAATGTCCAAATTTGTAACTTCTTGTGAGTGCATTTTCTGATCTTGGGGTATGAAGATGGATTGTAGGAAATTTCATCCTATTCAAAATGAGCTTTGGATGGGTTGTTTCTCATAAATTATGGTAAAGTTATGCTTGGTCAAAGTTGAATTGACTTTTCCTACAAAACCCTAATTTAGCAACTTTTGAGTCTTGATGAATTTTGAGCAATCCTTGATGAATCATGATCAATCCTTGATCAAATGATGAAATATCCTTCAAAATGAGAATGTTGACAAAAAATCTTGAGGTTTGACTGTATTTGGGTCACAATTGACTTTTTCCCTAACATAGTAGATTTTTGGACCCCTTGAGCAATTGACTGAGCAAACTTCCTCTGCAAGGCTTGAAATTTGGCATGGATGATACTGAGAGCATATTAGGACATTGGGGAGCACTTGAGGTCATTTGTATGCAAGGACCTTGATGCAACACAAAACCCTAATTTGAGGTTGACTGTCTTAGGAGATAGCTTGACTGACCCACTCTTGAGCAATCTTGATCCACTTGGAGATTTTTCTTGCAATGTTTTGAGAAATATGGGAGGGAAAATTTTGGGGTACAACAGCTGCCCCTGTTCAATCTTCTTAAACCTGAGGATATAGATTGGCTTTCGGGCCTTTCATGATCCGAAGGTGGAAGATGATTGAACACTAGAGTGCCCAGATATTTGCACTCGCGTGAAGTGGTATCAGCCTGGTGATGCCGGGAATGGGCTTACAGATGCCATTTAGAGACTGTTGATAGGTGCTCCGGACTTCGACTGGAATAGGAATCATGGAGATCCTAGTGTCGATCTGACTGAACCAGAGAAGGTCTTGGATTAACTTTGACTGGATACGAATCAGAAAAATCTTAGGATCGATTTAACTGAAACAAACAAAAGTCTTGGAATGTCTTCAACTAGAATACGAATCAGGGAGATCTTATCGTCGATCTAAATGAACCAGAGAAGGTCGTGGATTAACTTTGACTGGATCGGAATCAGAAAAATCTTAGGATCGATTTAACTGAACCAGATAAAAGTCTTGGGATATCTTCGACTGGAATAGGAATCAGGGATATCTTAGGGTCGATCTAACTGAACCAGAGAAGGTCTTGGATTAACTTTGACTGGATACGAATGAGAAAAATCTTATGATCAATTTAACTGAACCAGACAAAAGTCTTGGGATATCTTCAACTGGAATACGAATCAGGGAGATCTTAGGGTCGATCTGACTGAACTAGAGAAGGTCTTGGATTAACTTTGACTAGATCGGAATCAGAAAAATCTTAGGATCGATTTAACTGAACCAGACAAAATTCTTGGGATATCTTCAACTGGAATACGAATCAGGGAGATCTTAGGGTCGATCTGACTGATTCAGAGAAGGTCTTGGATTAACTTTTACTGGATCGGAATCAGAAAAATCTTACGATCGATTTAACTGAACCAGACAAAAGTCTTGGGATATCTTTAACTGGAATACGAATCAGGGAGATCTTAGGGTCGATCTGACTGAACCAGAGAAGGTCTTGGATTAACTTTGACTGGATCGGAATCAGAAAAATCTTAGGATCGATTTAACTGAACCAGACAAAAATCTTGGGATATCTTCAACTGGAATACGAATCAGGGAGATCTTAGGGTTGATCTAACTGAACCATAGAAGGTCTTGGATTAACTTTGAATGGATCAAAATTAGAAAAATCTTAGGATCGATTTAACTGAACCAGACAAAAGTCTTGGGATATCTTCAACTGGAATACGAATCAGGGAGATCTTAGGGTCTATATGACCGAACCAGAGAAGGTCTTGGATTAACTTTGACTGGATCGGAATCAGAAAAATCTTAGGATCAATTTAACTGAACCAGACAAAAGTCTTGGAATATCTTCAACTGGAATACGAATCAGGGAGATCTTAGGGTCGATCTGACTGAACCAGAGAAGGTCTTGGATTAACTTTGACTGGATCGGAATTAGAAAAATCTTAGGATCGATTTAACTGAACCAGAAAAAAGTCTTGGGATATCTTCAACTGGAATACGAATCAGGGAGATGTTATCGTCAATCTAACTGAACCAGAGAAGGTCTTGGATTAACTTTGACTTGATAAGAATCAGAAAAATCTTAGGGTCGATTTAACTGAACCGGACGAAAGTCTTGGAATATCTTCAACTGGAATACGAATCAGGGAGATCTTAGGGACGATCTGACTGAACCAGAGAAGGTCTTGGATTAACTTTGACTGGATAAGAATCATAAAAATCTTAGGGTCGATTTAACTGAACTAGACAAAAGTCTTGGAATATCTTCAACTGGAATATGAATCAGGGAGATCTTAGGGTCGATCTGACTGAACCAGAGAAGGTCTTGGATTAACTTTGACTGGATAAGAATCAGGAAAATCTTAGGATCGATTTAACTGAACCAGACAAAAGTCTTCCATATATGTAGTTTTTCTTTTGAGGGGACTACAAGGTCATATGAGTAGTCAACGGTGTTCACTGATTCGTCTTGTCCTGAAACGGTAAAGGGTCAGTCATATGTAATGTCATGATGTATGAAATGCAAGATATATATCAAGCAATGATGCTCTCAGCATAAATGAGATTGTGTGGTATGATGCGTATATGCATGTATCATGATGTATGGAAATGTAATGTTTCTAGCTGGGGAAAATAAATCCCGGATAGCTGCTGGAAACAAGAGTTGAATTCTTCGCTTCCGCTGGGGATGGTGAACGAAGTTGATTGCGAGAATAAACCTGCAGGAGAAGATAAATCTGTTGGGGAATAAACTGATGAAGACATTACTCTGTGGGGGAACAGATGCTCTACTGAGGATTCCACTGATAAACTCCGTCGGGATAAATTATCATTGCTGGTGATATTGAATCCGTTGGGGGATTGAATTCCTGTTTGTGAAAGGAAAGAACTCCGCTGGGGATGATCTTTCATTTGCGACTTCACTGGGGGTAACCTGTTAGGTTTTTGTGGGGATAATCTTTTGAGTCCCGCTGGGAATGATCCTTTGAACTCGGCTGGGCAGATTTATTTTTGTACTCCGCTGGGGATAAACTTCCAGAGTCTACTGGGGATGATGCTTCAACTCTGTTGGGGAAGCTTTTTCAGACTGAGCTGTGAAAATTTTAACTCCACAGGGGGTATCTTGTATTCTATCGGGGAATATTCTTATACTCCGTTGGGGGAATATTAAGACTGTCGGGGATATCAAGCCTTTTTAGTGTTGATGGTAGATAAACTTGCTTGGGGAGAATATTATCGATTCATTCACAGTTGCAAGCCTCTGCTGGGGAGAGCTATCATTACTGTCTTTTCTTTCTCTGCGGGGAGTGCATGTTACTGGGACGCGTGCTAAGGATATGAAGATGGCTTTGCATCGAGACTTTTTTGCCCCTGTTTCTGCGGGAGAAGGTGCCTGCGGAGGCCTTGTGGATCGAGTATTATCCCAACCTATGAGGTGCTTGGTAACTTTCGATTGAAGTGACAAGTCTTCTTCTGGTAGACTAGTGATAAGATGATGGGACATAGTCGTACGCTTTGATCCTTATTTTTTTTTGCCTGGACCTCCCTTTTGGATTTTCAGTCCACCGGGATACCCTTTTTTGCCCAAGCCGCCTTTTCAGGTTTTCGACTTGCCGGGTGTAAATATTTTTCATTCTTTATCCTAAATTTTTGCCCGAACCCTTTTGGTTCGTCGGGATTCCCTTATTTTTGCCTAGGCCAGTCAACCTAGCGGGTCTTTGATTATGCGTAGTACTTTTTTGACTATTTCCACGCTCTTAGAGTGTAGGGAGTTGTCACTGTCAGTAGTGTTGTGTTGCCATACTACCAGAAGATCTTCGTTTGATCATGCAAGATTCGTTTCTTGAATTCATGTCCAATGCCCCAATTGATTCAGATGGAGATTTGCCCCTGGCTATTTGGCATTTTGAGAGATTCCTTGAATCTTGACTTAACTACCCCAGATGATGGACAATGCTCATGCCGTACCCCTTGGTTGGAAGTGTTTTTTTTTCTTGAGGTGACCCTTTTTATTGAAAAGATTTTTGTTCACTAGATATTCGTCGTACGAATTTCTCTGCTATTTTAACAAATAGTCATATGAAAACAATGTTATTTTAAGAATTCAAAGCTTATGTCTGTCTTGAAGTTTTTGAAAATGCATTTTTCAGTAAAACAAGCAAATTTTGTAAAATGTGATGTCAACTCAGGATGTAAAGCAAGCCCTGCAGGAGTCAGGATACCTTTGTAACAGCATGCTTTCGAACTAACCCATGCTTCAGCTAGGACTTTTAAGGGTTATAACATGGATGGTTCACGGTTTAAGAAACAAAGGATAAAGGCTCAAAATTTATTTGTACCCACCCGCTCTTCGTGATGTTCTTTGATCCTAAACTCAGCTAATCGTGCATTTAGATCCCGTTTGAGTCTTTGCTCTGATATTCCTGTGATGGTTTGGATACTGACAGTTTATTTTGAACAGGCAGTCATTTTTATAAGAGTTTGTAGGACCTCTTTCTTTTTGATTTCGTTATCCCTGTCTTTTTCCTGAATTGTTTCTCTTCTGATTACAGTCAGCGGGATGCCCCAGTTTTGTAAGTCTCCTTCATAGGTTTTGACTTAATGAGCTTTTATTTTGAGAGATAATGACTGCCTGTCCTTAAGATTATACAGAACCAACACCGTCTTTTGTTTTGGAAGGACTTCCTTGATTCCATTCATTGTGCACCTGGATCAACTGAGAAAACTACCCTGTCCCAGGTTATAATTAAGGGTTTTAATTTGTGAAAAGAAAAACTCCAACTTCTTTGGCTCAAAGGGGTTGACTAGGGATTATCTTCCTTATAACTCCACTGTTTAGGATTTAAAACAATGCCTGTACCTAGTTAGCGGGGTCTGTTCAAAAGCATATTGTAGAGATTTTGATATCATTTTCGTCATCCTTCCTCTAAAGGCTTAGAATTTTTTAATCGAGAGTTGATCATCATAAAAAATGAAAGCAATTTGACTATAGTGAAATACGAATGGATTGATTCAAAACAGACATATGTGATGCATTGATAAAGTAACAAAGTTTGACATGAATAAATGTTTGAACAATCAAAAGAAAATTACAAATTGAAAATTCTGATGAATAAAAAGTCTTCTCGTCTCAGGACTTGTCACTTAAAATGGTGAACCTTGGGGGGATGGAAAAAGAATTCAATCTGAGCGTCTTGTGTGAGTTCCAAAGCTCCCTCATTAATCAGGTCTTGAATTTTGTTTCTCAACGCCCAACAGCCGTTGGTGTCATGTTCAGGGCTGTTGGAATGGTATGCACACCTGGCATCATGATTGTACCTTGGGGAGGCTATGGGGGGATTCTGAGGAGGGTCCCTTAACGTCACCAGATTCAATCTCAACAGGTATTGTAAAGCTTGAGACAGCGGCATGTTGAGCTTGGTAAACTGCCTCTTGGGTGTATCCAGCTTACTCTGATTAACCCGTTGTTTTTGGCGAGGTTGTTGTTGGACTCGCGAGGTGGCAGCAACTTGGAAAGGTCCATTCCTCACCAAACCCAAACCTAGTTTTCTTGAAAGTTGATCAGTGACTTGGCCTCCGGCCCTGACTGTTTGCTTCACACTGTTGTATCTGTCTTGATGAAGCTGATTGATAATGGTTCTCAGCTCTTCTTATTCTCGGGATAAGCTTTGGATAAGAGCCATCTGCCCTAGCATCTGGGTTTTCATGGAACCTAACTCAGCTTGTAGTTGTTCCAGCCGTTCGTCCTTATTGTCCTCAAGACTTTTCTTGACCAAGTTCCCAACGAGGAGTGTTTTCAACTCTTCCTGCCCCTTGGATGGGTTTAGGAAGATTTCCCTGAACTGAGTCTCTTGAGTATGAAGATCTTGGTTGTCTGGTTGGAAAGCCATTGCTGAAATAAACAGCGAGAACATGAGAGACTTGTACTGGGAGACCTGTTATACAATGATATGTATGTATGCAATGTTTTCAAGGATCCCGCGGGGTAAACAAGAAACTTGTTAGAATTTGAATTTTGCAACTTTAATTGAAGAAACTTCATGTTGTTAAGAGTCCTTCTTCAATAGTCAAGCTCACCATATCGAGTGGGTCATAGCCCCTGACTCAAGTTATCGTGTTTTAATTTCTAGACAACCTTGGCTAGAGGAAAATAAATCCCCTTTACCCCTTGCTAGACATTTCATTTACCATAACCTGCATCACAAACCCTTGAGATCCTTGAAATGGTTAGGGAAATGTTAAGGCATGATGTTATGATGTGTATGTTATGCGTTTAAGCAAAAGTGTGAAGTGATGTAGGTAAACCCTGCAATAAATCCAAATTATTGGATAAGGACTGTAAACAAAACCTGTAAGGAACTCATGTTGTCAGATAACAAGAATGTGCAAGTAGTTCAAGTTTGAAGGCACACAAGTCACACAAACAGCCTTAAGTTTAGGTTGGCATGGAGTTTAGGTATTACCCTCTTTCAGTTTAGTTGGTCCAACCTGTCCTCAAAATAATAACCGGGTTCTAGAGGATCTCAATATCACTGACTACCCTCGATCGGTCATAATTCCAGTTTAGTAACCTTTTCTTGCGGCCGGAATCATCGCGAGAGTTTAGTCTCAATGAGTGTAGCATACTGCTACTGTTCTATGGCCAAGTTGGTCAATTTAAAGGTTCTAAGGTCGGTTGGTGCTTAATGACCCCTCAGAAGACCCATATTCTCCTCGTTCCAACACAAGGGATATCAGTACAAACTAAAGTGCCACACCAACATAGCTACTGCTTCAACCGTATCGGTCTACGCCGTATAGTTCCCTCACAGTTTATTGCTACTTACCTAAAGGGTGCCCCCAGATCTGGGTTAGGATCTATGGTAACTCCGATACAAGCCCACAAATATAAAGCATACAAAGCAAACAATTGAAAACAAAATGATCTAATCCTATGGTACACCCCACTTATTAATATCCCCAGCAGAGTCACCAGTTCTGTGATACAGTGGGAAGAGAACCGACTGTTTTTTGGAATGCCGGTTTGCGTTTTGCGTTTGTTTCCGCAAAATGTTGCGGTAAGCAAGAGTCGCCACCGTCTTTTATTTTATCCAACAAGGAAAGGAAAAAAGAACAGAAAAATTCCTTTTTCGAGATGTTTCTTGGGTCCAGGGGGTAGATTATAGAAAGGGAAGGTGTTAGCACCCTTTCTATCCTTGGTTATCCACGGGCTCTTAGGTACTTGCTCAAAGTGTTTTGAAAATTTCTTTTTTGTGTTTGTGGGTTTGAAAGAAGTTTTGGTTTGAAAGGTGTAAGTGTGAAAAGTTTTTGTTTTTGAAAGAGCAAGTATCTAAGAACCATCTACCTACTCGAAAAAGGAATCAATCTGTGCTTATGTCCTTTAGACAGTGCTATCCCACTATTGATGAGTAGGTAGCACCGTCGTTGGAGTTTAAGGGTCAATTCGATTAAGGGACGTGCGGTCACTAAAGCAATGCTAGGACGCCTTAGCGGTAACCCTAATGTCTTAGATCATTTTTCCGAGGCAACTGTTTCGAGGCAACTATCATCTTTGGACAAGAGGGCGACCTCTAAAACTTCCTATACTCAATGACCGCGTTCGAAGGCAACCAAGTGGGGTGTACCCTAAGAGTGCGCATGTGCGAGTGTGTTGTTTTCGGTTAATTTTATCTTTGTACATGTCAATGGTTATCTATGTTGATTTTAGTTTAAACATTCGATCTTGTCATGCATTCCCTATTACCAAACATCTAACAGTTCATAAGTTGCGGAAATTAAACTAACTATTACAAGGCGTCGGGTATTTACATCACCAAAAGCAACCCTTGAAATTAAAATGCGGAAAATAAATAAAGCGGTAGAAATAGTAAAGTCCTATTAAGCTATTACATTCCGGAAACAGATACAATATTGAAATAAAATGGATCGCGTGCGGGAAATTAAATCGGGCGAGTTTTAGGGTATTGACCCTTTTTATTAGAGAAAAGGATTTTGGGTTTGTTTTTGAATTAAAAATAAATAAAACTAAGTTAATCATCAAATTAATAAATAAATAAATTAATAAAAATATTTTTGGGTTTTTTGGTATTTAAAGAAATAAAAATAAATTTGATCAATGTTAATAAAACCTAATCGTCTAAGTTAATTTTAATTATTGCAAAATATATTAAAAGTTATTCCTAATTAAAACTAAATTAATTAAATTAATATTTATTAACAAAATAAAATACTAAAAATTAATTTAATAAATAAAACATATTTTTTTGGTTTTTAATATTATGAAGAAAAAGATTTAATTGGTTAGTTAATCATGAAAAATAATTTAAACAAAACAATTAAATAAAAAAAAATAAGAATGAAATAGAAAAACTTAGGGGGCGTTTGGGCCCAATTTGGAGGTTGGAATGGCAATTCAGAGGCCCAATAGGCGTTGGCCTTGGCTGACTTTTTGGATCCAGTGTGGCACTTTGACTAGGGAGTATGGTGGACATCCCATATGGACCACCAGATCTGGCCTGGGGCCATCTTTCCATTGATTGAATGAGGGAGTATGATGCATCACACGCTTGGAATGTCATTGGATCACCTGGAGAAAAATAATAACAATGCATATGGGGGACCTGGGATTCGAACCCAGGTCCTGTTGGTCCCTGAACACACGCCACTACCACTGCACCACTATGTCTCAATTGTTAATATACTGAATAATAATAATAATATGGGATAACGTGATAATATGCCAGAAAAAAATAAAAACGCGCCAAGTATTTGAACCAACCAACCAGGGGGAGACACGTCTTCGTCTTCTTCCTTCAACCATGTATATTTACCTGCGGATTTATATCCGCAGCTAAATTCGTATGTCCACCCTAAAATCAGTTCTAGGCCATGAAAATCAAATCCAAGACTATGGTTATGCTCGTCTATCTCCCCTGGTTACATCCATGTCCATCAATGGCACTAATTTTTCCTGTAGAAGAAATGCCCAAAAAACAAACTACAAAACCCTAGGTTCGGTTATAGGGTTACAATACATATAAATGCAATCAAACAATGCCAAAAGTTCAGAAATTTCATGAGCATCACAAATATATCCATGATTTGCCAGGAAAATGCAAGAATATGAAATTACGATTTTGAATACAGGGCCATGAAACGTGAGGCTTACAGTGCGTTTGAGAGGGTGTGAGAGCTTGCTTTTGATTGCAGGAGGTTCAGTGATTGTCCACCAAGCGATTGGTGTTGAGTTTTGGATTTGAAAACTCCTCCAAGCTCGATTTCAGTTTTGCACTTTTTCCACCTTTTTTCAAGTTTGGTTCTTGATGATCTTGCAGCCTCTAGCTCTCAAATTCATGTGCCTTTGATTGTATATGTATGCTGCAATGTATTAGGTCAACAAATTGGTCTTGAATCTTTCCACATCAATGCCTTGAGATTGGATTTGATCCACCATTGATAACTTGCCTAATTTGCCAAAAATCCAATCTTTTTGCACATGGAATGCTTGATACGAGTTTGATCATGACATTGATGATGATTAGGTCCTGAAAATAGAAAAAGATCTCATGTAATCAAGTTTTGTGATTTTATTTGATTTAAATTGATTTAAAATGAAATAATTCCATAAAAAATCAAATAAAATAATAAAATTGATAAATGGACACAAGGCTAAAGTTAGGACACGTGTGGAATGTGTCAAGCCCAAATCAAGTGGAAAAGAATGGGCCCATTTGACAAAATTTGAAGTTTTGGGGATAGTTGACTTTTGGCAATTTTAAGAAAATTCCCAACTTCAACAATGCATAACTTCTTCAATTTTTAACTTTTGGAGGTGTTCTTTGAATTTTTAGAAATCTTGAGATGTCCTCTAACCAACCCTTTTTGTCTCATATCATTTGGATATTCCATGCTAAAGTTATATGCTTTGGCAAAAAAGGTGTTTTTGTTGACTTTCATAAATGACCTATAATGTCCAAATTTGTAAATTCTTCTGAGTGCATTTTCTGATCTTGGGGTATGAAGATGGATTTTAGGAAATTGCATGCTCTTCAAAATGAGCTTTGGATGGGTTATTTCTCATAAAGTATGAGAATGTTATGCTTGGTCAAAGTTGAGTTGACTTTTCCTACAAAACCCTAATTTAGCAACTTTTGAGTCTTGATGAATTTTGAGCAATCCTTGATGAATCATGATCAACCCTTGATCAAATGATGAAATATACTTCAAAATGATAATGTTGACAAAAAATCTTAAGGTTTGACTGTATTTGGGTCACAGTTGACTTTTGCCCTAGCACAGTCGATCTTTGGACCCCTTGAGCAATTGACTGGGCAAACTTCCTCTGCAAGGCTTGAAATTTGGCATGGATGATCTTGAGAGCATATTAGGACATTGGGGAGCACTTTAGGTCATTTGGATGCAAGTACCTTGATGCAACACAAAACCCTAATTTGAGGTTGACTGCCTTAGGAGATAGCTTGACTGACCCACTCTTGAGCAATCTTGAGCCACTTGGAGATTCTTCTTGCAATGTTTTGAGAAATATGGGAGGGAAAATTTTGCGGTACAACAGGAGGCATGTAACGTGAAAGGCGTGTGTTCGATCCCTACGTCTCACAATTATTGTTTTTGTTATTTTTCAAACTAACATGCATGTTTTATATATATTGATCAATTCCTATTCTCTAACACAAAAGCAGCGTTGGCCTAGTGGCGAGAGGGTGCGCCTGTGAAGCCAGGGGCGTGGGTTCAACACCCACCCCATGCAATTCTTTTTTCCCTATTTTACTAATCCTAATTAATTTTCTATTTTCTTTACTAATTAATTTAATTAATAATTTAGTAACCTAATCTTTTTTTAATACTAATAAATTAGGATTAAGGTTTTAGTTAGTAATTAAATTTTTCTTATATATTTTTTATTTAATAATTAATTAATTAACCTTTTTTAAAATTAAAATTAAAATCAATTAGAAACAATTAGGTTTTAATTACTATTATCATTTAAATGATTTTCAACAAATACCAAAAACCTTAACTTAGAACTTTAGGTCTTAAATATTTTTCAAACATTTTTCTTATTTCTTCTTGCCATTTAATTTCCTAGAAAATTATATAGGTTACATTCTTTAATTGTAACAACGTAGATTTCTTTTCTCGCATTTTCCCAATTATGTAACTGCTTACAGGATGTAATAGTGTATGTTTACTTTCAACACCCACCCCATGCAATTCTTTTTTCCCTATTTTACTAATCCTAATTAATTTTCTATTTTCTTTACTAATTAATTTAATTAATAATTTAGTAACCTAATATTTTTTTAATACTAATAAATTAGGATTAAGTTTTAGTTAGTAATTAAATTTTTCTTATATATTTTTTATTTAATAATTAGTTAATTAATTAATTAACCTTTTTTAAAATTAAAATTAAAATCAATTAGAAACAATTAGGTTTTAATTACTATTATCATTTAAATGATTTTCAACAAATACCAAAAACATTAACTTAGAACTTTATGTCTTAAAGATTTTTCAAACATTTTTCTTATTTCTTCTTGCCATTTAATTTCCTAGAAAATTGTATAGGTTACATTCTTTAATTGTAACAACGTAGATTTCTTTTCTCGCATTTTCCCAATTATGTAACTGCTTATAGGATGTAATAGCGTAGGTTTACTTTCTCAAGAATTTTTATACTTATGTATCTCTCCCAAAGCCATGTAATAGCTTAGGTCTTTACATTCCAAACTTTAGCTTTCCATATATATTCAACTGCTAGTAACTAGGGTTTGTATGGCAAGACTAAAAAGAAACGTAGAAAACCTTAATTCTCAAGATAAATAACTAAAATCAATATACTTTGCACACTTGCACCTTTAGAGTAACCTCTCTTACTATCTTACGAATATTGGTCATGTCCCTCAAAAGTGGGGATACTTTAGCAAAAGACCCTTGAACAAATCATCATAGTCCCTTCGAATAAAGATCACAATCCCTCGATGACCCTTCGAGTTGCCTAAAAAATGATCTAGTCCCTTCGATACAATTGTTAAAGTATCCTTACATGTTGCCTTCGATGACCATACAATGACCATACGCCCGTCCCTTCACATCCAATAGATAGAGCTACCTACCAACTAATGGTATGGAAAGTACTATCTCTAAAGGAGAAGGAAAAGGATAAGAAAGACTTTAGTGGGTAAGAACTCCTAATTGCTTGCTCACAAACTTTTCGCACAAATAAATACATTTTTCACACTACTTTTCAAACAAATATGTTCAAAACATCTTTGTATACATTCTTGAGGATTTATACAAGAGTCATTACAAAGTTAGCATCACATTGGCAATTTCAAAATATTTTCAAACAAATCACACACACAAAGAAAGTTTTCAAAAGTGAGCTAAGCAATTAAGAGCCCATAGATAACTACAGGTGAAAAGGGTGCTAACACCTTCCCTTTTCATAACTTATCCCCCGAAATCAAAATATATCAAAGGTGTTTCCTTTTCTTTTCACCTTTCTTAAATATTGGATAAAAGAAAAGTTGGTGGCGAGTCTTGCTATCCGCACAATTGGATAGAACCAAAAAAAAGTCATTTCTCCCACCGTATTACACAGATTTTGACAGTGAAAGGAATATGGAAACCTTTAGGAGAAGTAAAAATAACACCTACACCATTACCCAATGCATTCGAGGCACCATCGAACACCATCATCTATCGGGATCCTGGTTCGGGTCCTTCCTCTGGGCCAGGAATATTACAGTCCTATATGTACACAATGTCCTCATCAGGAAACTAAAACTTCATCGGCTGATAGTCGTCTTCCACAGGCTAGTGAGCAAGATAATCTGCCAATACACTCTCCTTGATGGATTTCTAAGTAGTATACTGGATATCATATTCTGTCAAAATCATCTAAAAATGGGTTACTCTTCTTGTCAGAGATTGCTTTTCAAAAATATACTTGATTGGATTCATCTTGGATATCAAGAGAGTAGTATGAGTCAATATATATTGTCGGAGATGCTTTGCTGCTCACGCAGGTGCACAATAAGTCTTTTCTACCAATGAGTATCTCGACTCGCAATCAGTAAATTTCTTGCTTAGGTAGTTAATAAAATGTTCTTCCCTACCCGTCTCATCCTATTGACTGAGTACACAGCCCATAGAAGTTTCCAACACAGTCAGACACACTATCAAGGGCCTGGCTTCCATTGGAGGCAAGAGAATTGGAGGTTCCTGCAAATACTCTTTTATTTTCTCAAATGCCGCTTGGAAATTGTTATTCCACCTGACCACTTGATCTTTTTTCAATAGCTTGAATATTGGTTCACACGTGGCTATAAGATGAAATATGAATCTAGAAATGTAGTTCAACCTCTCGATAAAACCACAAACCTCTTTATCTATTCTTGGCTAAAGGAATTTCTTGAATTTCTTTTATTTTTGAAGGATCAACCTCAATACCTCTTTCGCTTACTATGTAGCCCAATAACTTCTCTGATCTCACCCCGAAGGTGCACTTGTTAGGGTTCAGCCTCAACCTTAATTTCCTTAACCTTTCAAACAATTTCAACAAGTGGATAAGATATTCTATTAGAACATATTTTGGTTTTACATCTTAGTAATAGTTTTAATGATAACAAATACATGATATATAAGTAATAAATATTCTTTCTAATAAATTATTTAAATATGCAGAGAAGTTCTGAAAAAAATCATAGAAGATGATGAGAGTATTTGCATTTTAAAGTTCAGATTAGATGAAACGCACAAACTTAGAAGCAATTATGTGTAACACGCTTAATAGAAGAAGTTCTGATGTTATAACTTCTAAAGCACTAAAGCTGCAAGCTAAATTCTGATACTCTGATAGGTGATGTTCTTCAAGAACAAAGGAAGTATCAATGCACTCATCTACTCCGAAGTTCTAAGAATCAACACTTAAGCTCAAGCTACACTCTGATAAGTAAATAGTTTGAAAGTACAAAGAAGCTTAAACGTGTTTTTCTCATCCATGTTATGATCATATGAATCTCAAGAAACTCTGATGATCTAAAGTCTCAAAGTTAATATTCTTATTCTGGTCAGATTTTAAAGAATCAAAGATCTGATGCGTTACAACTCATTTATTACAAATCAAAGAGTAACGACTGGAACAAGATAATATCTTTATTTTTGGGAAGTGCATTAACAACATTTTATCAAACTTCCAAAGATAATTTTTTGAGTCTCCAATGATTCAATTAACTTCCTCTATATAAATAAGACTATGAAGAAGAATCAGACATCACTGATACATACCAACAAGAGCGATAAAAAAATCTCTATTGTTTTATGTTGAATTATCACGGTGCTGTAATCTTTGTGTAAACATCACAGTTATGATATAGCTTTTTAGAAGCATTTGTTAAGCATATTTGTTCTGTTAGAAAAGTTGTAATTCCTTGAGAAACCAAGTTTTGGTTTAGTCTTAAGAAGACATTAACGATAGTCTTTGTGAGTTGTAGTTCCTTGAGAAACCAAGTTGTGGTTTAGTCTCGAGAAGACATTGACGGTAGTCTTTGTGATTTGTAATTCTTTGAGAAACCAAGTTGTGGTTTGATCTCAAGAAGACGTTGACAGTTGTCTTCGTGAATTGCAATAAAGTTTTAATTAGTGGATTAAGACCTTGATTGAGAAAGGCGAAATCACCTTGGTGGATGAACTAGAGTAGTTTGAGTTCAAATGAACCAGGATAACCAAATGTGTCATACTATTTTTTATTTTTGAAAATCCTAATTCAACCCCCCCCCCCTTTCTTGTGTTTTTCTATCCTTCAATTGGCATCAGAGCACTTGGTTATGGGTGCTAACACTTAACTTTATTAGAAAAAGATCCTAGCAAGAAAAACACTATGGTGTAACCAGTTCAGAATAACAATGATGATAACAACAAAATCAGTGGCAAACCCCCAATGTTTAACAATGAAAATTTTGATTACTGGGAAGACACAATCGAAAGTTTCTTTCTAGCTCATGAAGCTGATCTCTGGGATATGGTGATTGATGGCTACAGTTATCCTAGTGATGAAAACAACCAGAAGATTGATAGAAATAAAATGTTACATCAACAAAAGAAAGAATTCAGAAACCATCACAAAGCAAGAAAAATCCTTTTGAGTGCTATCTCATATATTGAGTATGAGAAGATCACAAACAAAGATTCTGCTAAAAGCATGTTGGACTCTATGAGAAGGATGCATGAAGGCAACACAAAAGTAAAAGAGACCAAAGCTCTTGTACTCATCCAAAAGTACAAAGCTTTCAAAATGGAAGAAGAAACTATCAAGACAATGTTCTCAAGGTTTCAAATTTTGGTTGCTGGATTGAAAGATCTGGACAAAGGGTACTCCACAACAGATCATGTAAAGAAAATCATCAAAAACATACCGAATAAATGGAGACCCATGGTAAAAGCCTTAAAGCTTGCCAAAGATTTGAACAATATATCTCTTGAGGAACTTATCAGCTCTTTGAGAAGTCACGAGATGGAAATTGAAGAAGATGAGCCCTAGAAGAGAGGTATGTCTCTTGATCTTAAATATAATAAAAATTTGAAACTAAAGCTTTTCAGGAAGAAGAAGAAAGCTCTAGTGGATCCTCATCAAAATAAGGCGAATCATCTCTTCTCTCCAAAAGAGTCCATCAGCTATGGAAGCACAAACAGAGGAAATTTAGAAACCAAAGAAGAACATGTAATCACTCTGAATCATCCTCCAGATACATAAAGTCTAGAAGAAAAGATTTTGTCTGCTACGAATGCAAAGAGACAGGTCACTACAAAAGCGACTGCCCCAAACTTATGAAAGAAAAGCCTAATAAGTAGTTCTTCAAAGAAAAGAAGAAAAGTATTATGGCAATGCGTGATGACTTAGAATCTTCTGAAGCAGAATCAACATTAGAAGATGAACGTGCCAATATTGCTTTAATGGCCAACATATCAGATGACACTAGTTCATCTGAATCTGAATTAGACTTGAAGCAGAAGAGGTATTTATAACTTTTCAAGATATCAATTAGAAGATAGTTTTTCTGAAAATTTTGAAAGATATCAAGAACTTCGAGTAAAAAATAAGAACCTGAAACACGTTCTAGTATCTGACTCTGAAGAAACTAGGAAACTAAAAGCAGAAAATTATGAGCTAAAAGAAACCATCTTTAAACTTAAAAATGAAAGTTCTGTTATTAAAAACGAGATACAAAAAGCTTAGAAAGAATCTGTCTCAGAAGTTGCAACTAGTTCTGATAACATCATAGAAGAATATGATCACATCTTTCAAAAATTTCTAGCTAGAAACATAGATAGAAGAAGGATGGCCTCTATGACCTATGGAGTTAACAGAAACGACATAAAAGGTATAGGATATGTGAAACCAAAAGGTAAAGAACCATATCAACCAAAACAAGTTGATAACATGGTCATAAAATACATACCCCTAAAGTCACATTTCACATATGAACACACACATGACATAAAATACACTATTGAATATTATTCTGTGAACTCTTATAAACCCAAATTCAATCTGAATTCTGGAAAGTCTAACAAACAAGGACCCAAAAGATATGGGTACCAAAGGATGAAATCATCTATGTTGCAGATGTCTTTAACAACAAGGTTGAAACACCAGTCTTGGCACATGGACTATGGATGATTTCGACACATGAAGGGAAGAAAGCATATGTTCCAAAGATTGGAACTTAAAAATAGAGGATACATAGATTTCAAAGGCAATCAGAAAGGAAAGATCATCTGAACAAGTTTGATTCTCAGGCACAAAAGTGTTTCATGTCAACATACTTTGAACGTTCAAAAAGGGTATAGAGTATATAACACTGAAACACAAATTGTGGAAGAATCTATTAGTGTCAGGTTTGATGATAAGTTTGGCTCTCAAAAGTCAGAGCAGGTTGAATCTTTTGTAGATACAGAAGTTCTAATTACAGGTACTGAAGACATATCTCATAAAATAAAAGTTTATAACTTTAGCCGAGTACAAAAGAAGACATCACAAATATTACAACATCTTTTGAAGAATCCATCCAGAAAAGACCATCCAGAAGCAGCTTACCACATCCTGAAAACATGATTATGGGAAAGAAAGATAATCCAATCAGAACAAGATCTACATTCAGAAATACTTAAAAGTATCTCATAGGATTAGTGTCTCTGATCGAACCTACATACATCAAAGCAAGTATGTTAAAGAACTTTTGAATAAATTTGATATGTCAGAAAGTAAGCCATCCAAAACTCCTATGCATCCTACATATATTATGGAAAAGGAAGAGGTAAGTAAGAAAGTAGAACAGAAGCTCCACAGAGGTATAATTGGTTATCTCCTATATTTAACAACTTCAACAACTGATATTTTATATAATGTTTGTCTTTGTGCCAAATTTTAGTCCTAGAGAATATACTTAACAACAGTTAAGCGAATTTTCAAGTATCCAAAAGGTACTACTAATCTTTGTATTTGTTATAGAACATTCAAAGAATATAAATGAGTAAGGAACTATGATGCTGACGTTGTTGGAGATATAATAGAAAGAAAAAGTACTTCTAGAAGCCTCCAGTTTCCAGGAGATAACTTAATCTCATGGTGCAGCAAAAGACAATCCACGATTGCACTATCAACTGCTGAAGTTTAATATATAGTTGCAGCTGGATGCAGTACTCAAATGCTCTCGGTGAAGAGTGAGATTGAAGATTTTCATATTTATGGGAGTAACATTCTTATCATGTGTGATAATACTTCTGCTATCTGTCTTTCTAAAAATCCTATTTTACATTCTAGGGCAAAACATATAGAAATTAAACATCACTTCATTAGGGACTATATTCATAAGGGAATTCTTTGTTTAAAATTTATAGACACGGGCCATCAGTGGGCTGATGTTTTCACAAAACGCCTTGCTGAAGATAGATTTAATTTCATTCTGAAACACCTCAGTATGGAATTATGTCCATAATGAAAGTGTAATTTCTGTATATTTAATCCTCATAACTTTTTGATTTGTTTTTGTGAACATCTGAACAATAGTTCTTCAGAAGTGAGTAATAAAATTGTCTCATAAACTATCTAGAATATCTGAACGTTTTTCCGAAAACGCTTCATTTCAAATATAAATGCAAGCAGTTCACCATATCAACATCTTTCAACCCTAAACACTAAGTCACTCTCTCAGGCTGAACATGTGTTCAAAATCTGAAGGGCTGAAATGTTTGATTTGATGCATTGAGGTGCGAGTCGCATCGATAACTATTTTCAAAATCTTCGTCGTCCCCTTGTCAGAAATCATGATTGCTGTTAATCATTTTTGTTATTTTATTAATTGAAATTAATTTCATGTTTTATCAATGTTGGCTATTTATACCTCACTTTCACCAAATTACTTTCACAGCTTTACTCTCACTCACCCTATTTTCTTTGATTTTACACTTTTTCCCTTTGTGTTCTCTAAAACCCTAAGTTTGTGAACAATGGCTTCTTCTTCTCAACAAAAACAAAAGTCTCAAGATACTACTCATCAAATCAACATCCTTGGTTCATCCTCTACTCCACACAAAGAAATATATGTTTAACTTACAAGAACTCTCTTCACTCCGGTTGACAGTCTTGAGGTTCTCTGTGAACTCATAGTTGATTTGTAAACCATGAAAGAAAATGGGTATGACCATACTCCTGATGTTGAGTTTCAAGGGTGGACAAAATATTTTGATCGGTTAATTAGTCAAGGTTTTCCCAAACTTGTTAAAGAATTACAGATTCATGCTACTGTATCAAATCATTAAGTAACTTCGTATGTAATGGGAAAGAAGATCGTCATCACTGAAGATCTCATTGGAAAGCTCATTGGTCAAGATGGAAGCCACATAAGGTGCAGTGAAATGGCATAAAAGGGTTCTGACCTAACCATTGTATCCAAATAAATATTTTCTTCTGGAAAAACTTCCAACAAGATCAAAGATCTACAAGACTATATCAGAATTTGTTCTAAAAAAATTCAGGGATGTATCAATCATAGAAAACCAACAAGTTCTCCTGACTACATCAACATCAATCAACAATACCTCATGTACTTCATAGCTACTAAAGCCAAAGTCCACCTCTTTCATATTCTATTCAATCATCTAAAGACAAGTGTTAAGGAAACAAGAGAAGAAGAAAGGACCAAAAGAGATTGGATTCCGCTGGGAAGGATTATCTAAAATATTCTGATAGAGAATAAATTAATAGAATATCTGAGTGAAGCTCAATAAGCTAGTGTTCTGGAACCGTGTGCTGGAAAGCCTCTCAACACCAAGAACCTTAAGAAGATGAAGATTATATAAACCATTAAAAAGGATCCTACACTTACTGTAAAGGAAGTCATCACCACCAGAAGAGTCCCTTTGAAGGATTTCCCTCTCTTCACTCAAGCAGAGTCGTCTCCAAAATTTTTCCTTAGATACCTGGAAGTTTGCAAAAGTGATGGAAAAATTCAAGATGTCAACATCCTAGATCTTAGGCAATAACAAGTTTCTACTAGAAGGTCAAGGAAAAGGAAAGCTGCTGGAGAATGAACTTCTCAGAAAACTCCTAAAGCTGCTAAAAAGGAAGGTAACTCCTCTTTTTTTCTGTTATCGAATCGGTTTTCTTATCAACATCTGAACCATCTTCGTCTCCAAAACCTCCTGAAAATCCCTCACCACAAATGATTGATGACTTTGACATAGAAATTGATACCACCATTCCCACTAATCGTCCTCTGATTAATCCCCCTTCTAACCAATTTGTTCAAACTCAGCAAGAGCTTGCACAAGTTCTATCTGATATTGATCAATTTGATCCATTCTTTGAAGCTCCCCATACATAAAATACAAATATTATCTCTGAACACATGCCCGACACCACACTAGTTATTACAGGAATTACTTTCCCTCTTAACACCTCTTAACCACCAAATATCATTACCAAACACTCACAAGACTTTTCCCTTCCATAAATTCCCTCTCCTTATAATTCAACACCATCTAACACTCCTTTCATCATGTCCGGCTCTCCCACTCTCACTGACTACTCAGAAGATCCTTTCAAAACAATTATTAATCTAGAAGCCTGGGACAAACATGTCACATCTTTTCAGAAAATAGCCATTCCAAAAATAACCCCAAAACCATCCAAATCAGATGTTGGTAAATCCGTGCTGGTTTTCTAGACAAAAATACATGAATGGGTTAACTCTCTGAAGCTAACTTTCATGGATAATATTAATCTAGTTGTTTCCGATTCTCTCTGGACTCAGTTCAAAAATGGTTTAACTCTTAATCTTTGAAGATGAAGGAACTTAGTTATGAAATTTCTCAACAAAACATCTGCGATCACCTGAATATGTTTAAGGATCAAGTTCTATGTTTTTGGATAAGGAAACCCCTTCGTCTTCTGGATAACACTCCTTAGGAAGCTCCACAGGAATCATAATTTCAGGATCCATCTTCTGAACCTCGACCTCTACCTCTGGTTGTTTTTAAAGACAAAGGTAAGTCAGTTGAAGAATCTCCTGAGAAAGAATCTGCTGCAGTAACTTTTGAAAATATGGCTTCTACTGTTGAAACAACTACATCTTGTCTAGTGTTGAAAAATATGGATGAGTTAAAGAAAGAGAATTAAGCTGTCAGGGAAAGGCTCGATAAACCAGATGAAACTAATAAAGAGATTAAGGGGATGCTAGGAAAGCAAGAAGAATCAAACAATCAGATTAAAAGTCTCTTGGAATCGTTGTTCACACGACTTCCACCTCCTTCACAACCTTAGTTCTTATCTTTTGCTTGTTTCTGATATGGTTTATGACTAAACTTCTGTTTGTATTAATCTTTGTTCTTGAATGCATCAAATTTTTTTCTCTTTATGTGTTTTTATTGCTTTTTGATTAATGAAAAAAGGGGGAGAACATATGATGTTTTGAAAATAGCAGAGTCGTGACTTACTCTCAAACATTTTGAATATGATAACCTCTATTTCATTTTTTTGGAAAGAAAACAGGAAAATGTCTCTTAAAAGTAACTTTTATCACATGGACTTATCAGAACTTCCATCAAAAACTCTGATCAAACATCTTCAGGGAAGTATCTATTTTTCTGAGTATTCAAATCAGGGAGAGACCCTAATGCTTTATGTTCATACTTGTTCATCAAAATATACAAGTTTTTGTCATCATCAAAAAGGGGGAGAATATTAGAACATAGTTTGGTTCTACATCTTAGTAATAGTTTTCATGATAACATATACATGATATATATATAAAGAACAAATATGCGCTCTAATCAATTATTTAAATATGTAGAAAAGTTTTGACAAAAGAGCATAGAAGATGATGAGAGTATTTTCATTTTAAAGTTTTGATTAGATGAAACGTACAGACTTAGAAGCAAATCCATGTAACACGTTCAATAGGAAAAGTTCTGATGTGATAACTTCTGAAGCACCAAAGATGAAATCTAAATTCTGATACTCTGGTAAGTTAAGTTCTGGAAGAACAAAGGAAGTATCAACTCACTCATCTATTCTGAAGTTCTAAGACTCAACACTTAAGCTCAAGCTACACTCTGATAGGTGAATATTCTAAAAGTACAAAGAAGCTTCAATGTGTCTATCTCATCCAAGTTCTGATCATATGAATTCAAGAAACTTTGATAATCTAAAGTCTCAATGCTAATATTATTATTCTGATCATATTGCAAAGAAGTAAAGTTCTAATGCGTTATGATTCATTCATTAAAAATCAAAGAGTAACGACTGGAACAAGGCAAGATCTTTATTTTTGGAAAGTGCATTAACAACATTTTGTCAAACTTCTAAAGATAATTTGTTATGTCTCTAACAATGCAATTCACTTCCTCTATATAAAGAAGACCATGAAGAAGAATCATACATCACTCATACATACTAACTAGAGCGATAAAAAACATTCACTATTATTTTCTCTTGAATTATCATTGTGCTTTAATCATTGTGTAAACATCACGTTTGTGATATAACTTTTTAGAAGCATTTGTTAAACACATTAGTTCTGTTAGAAAATTTGTAACTCCTTGAGAAACCAAGTTGTGGTTTAGTCTCGAGAAGACATTGACGGTAGTCTTTGTGAGTTGTAATTCCTTGAGAAACCAAGTTGTGGTTTAGTCACGAGAAGACATTGACGGTAGTATTTGTGAGTTGTAATTCCTTGAGAAACCGAGTTGTAGTTTTATCTTAAGAAGACGTTGACAATTGTCTTCATGAATTGTAATCATGTTTTGATTAGTGGATTAAGACCTTGATTGAGAGAGGTGAAATCACCTTGGCATTGGCAATCATGTTCCTCGTTCTTGTGTCTTTCTATCCTTCATGTTCTTCTTATGTCTGGGATTTGGAAATCATATCGTCAACATAGATTTCAATCTCTTTATGTATCATGTCATGAAAGAGAGTGACCATTGCACGCTGATACATTTCCCCTGCATTTTTCAAACCAATGGTCATCACTTTGTAACAAAATGTTCCCCAAGGTGTAATGAAAGTAATCTTCTCCATGTCTTTCGGCACCATCTTAATCTGATTATAGCCAGAAAAACCATCCATGAAGGAAAACATTTTGACTGAGCAGTGTTGTCAACAAGAAAATCAATATGAGGGAGCAGAAAATAATCTTTAGGGATCACTTTGTTCAAGTCCCTATAATCCACATACATTCCTAGTTTTCCATCTTTCTTCGACACTGGCACAATGTTTGTAATCCACAGCGGGTAAGAGATGACTTTCAAGAAACCTATATCAAACTATTTCTAAACCTCCTCTTTGATCTTCTTAGACATCTTGATATGTGTTCTTCGAAGATTTTGTTTGACCGAAGGACAATCTTCTCTGAGAGAAAGCATGTGTACAACAATATTAGTATCCAGCCCCGGTATGTCTTCATAGGTCCAAGCAAATATATCAACATACTCTTAGAACTTTTCAATTAATCTTTGCTTCACTTTTTCTTCTAATGCAACCCTAATCCTGACTTCTTTCTTGACCTCGTCGGTACCCAAGTTAATCACTTCTAAAGTCTCTTGGTGCGACTGGATGACCTTTTCCTCTTGCCTCAACAATCTGGCCAACTCTTCGGAATGTTCACAATCTTTTTTAACTTCTTTATCAGCTTGATAAATTGAATTTTAAAAGTCATAATGAGCCGTAGCAGAATTGTTTTTGACAAAATTCGGGATTAATGGGGGACTATATCTGCATGATTGATTCTTTTTTTATTTTAGTTTAATATTTAAAAATAAAAATAAAAACACATTGCCATTTTTTGAAAAATAAAGAGAAAGTCAATGAGCGAAATATTTGAATGCAAAAAGATGTCCTTTATTGATGATAATTTTGAAATTGAAAACATTGTGGCCCTACAGCATGACAACTACGTCTTGGGTAGAAAATATGAACTATTGCATGATAAAAACAAAATAAAATTACTCTTCATAGAGAATGACTATGATAACATATTCATTAAACCAATTGAAAGACTCTTGTACCAGAATAATAGGACTAATCCATTAGTCCATTTTACAATTGTTGTCTCCTTCCTCGCTGACAACATGATCTTCCTCGTGGATAATACTGCCAATGACGAATTTGATCGGAGGAGGAATACCTTGAATCTTTGGAACAATAATCGATGTGTTTCGTTGAGCCACGAAACCCAAACCCTTCTTATCTTTCTGTGTGGGGATATATAACACTCTGCCCCAACCTTTAGGGTGTCAAGATTATACAACTTCCTGAGCTTGTCGGTAAGATGCCATGGCGACCTCCAAATTTTTAACCTCTTGAAGAGGAGTTTTGACAAGTTGCACAGGTTCCAAACGCTTGGCATGATGTCTCATGTACTTCACCCTCAATTTCAACATATTGGAAGGAACTCAGATGGCTGAAAATATAGTCCTCTTCACCACAAACAGTGACCACTTTCTCATTAACTAGGAATTTTAACTTCTGATGAAAAGTAGAAGTTACAACACCGACCCCATGAATCAACGGGCGCCCTAGCAAGAAGCAGTAGGAAGGATTGATGTCCAGGATAAAGAATGTCGCATTGAAGATATAAGGGCCTATCTTTATAGGCAAATCCACTTCACTGAATACAACTCTTTTTGACCCTTCAAACTCCTTAACCTCCAAATCGCTGGGCTTTAACATAATCCCTTCATAATCCAACTTCATGAGAGGGGACTTTGGAAGAACTTTGAGGGATGATACTGTGTCAACCATAACACGGGATAAGGTAGTCCTTGACATCTCTATTGAGACATGCAGCGCCTTGTTATGCTTCCTCCCCTCGGAAAGTAAATAAAAATTTATGAAACCTAGCCCGTTACTCCCAGAGATGCTTGCCACAATTTCTTTAAATTGATTCACTAGAATATTCTGAGGAACAAGAGAAGTCCCCAGTAAACTCATCAGCGTATTTATGTGAAATTAAGAATCCCGGAGTAAAGCAAGAATCAACATCTTCGAAGGCGTATGGCTCAACTGATTGATTATCTTATAATCACTCTTCTTTTTATTTTTCATCAACTCTTCCACATCCTTGGCTATCTCGACATACACTATCGAAACAAGAGGATTTTGCCACGGTTTTACACCATTAACCGTAATTTGCTTGCCTTTAACCTTAGCCAAGACATCTGTACTTCTTTCAGGTTGAACAGGTGGAGAGAAAATACGACCACTTCGAGTAATCATGCTTTCACTGACAATGTCATGAACTTCAGGCTTATCTTCCTCAAACTTACTTTCCTGAGGATTCTTATTAAAAAGCTTTTGTCCCTGATAGTAAAATTCACCACTGTAGTTCCGAGGAACTGCCTTGTCACTGACATACGGCACTAGACCAAGTAGAGTGATGGTCAGTGGCGACTACTTGACAGACATCAGAATTGTGACTTGGACATAACTTATTTTGGACTTGAAGGGAATAGTAATCACATCAACCTCATCTTCCTCAACCTTATTATCAACAAATACACTGTCAAATTGAAGAGTTTCTTTAGTGATCAACCCTGAACTTCATCTTTAAGATATTTATAGCCCTCTGGATGAATCAAACAAACTTCACAATCGATACCATAACCCAGAAATACGCCTTTCTTTGAGAACTTCTCTTTCACAAATAATAGAGGTGTAATTAGCTGGTTTACATCCATCACAAGATTCCAACCTTCATCTTCAACAATGGAATTGACAGTGGCGCCCCTATGAGGTGGAAAAGGTTGTGGGAGAATGTTCGGTGCCGACACTCTCCCGAAGTTAATAGCATGTGAATCCAGTATGTCCTGTCATTTATGTTTAAACACTATAGAGTTCTCAATAGTATGCCCATGCACACTTGAGTGAAACTCGCACCGAGCATTAGCATTAATGTTGCGTGGCAACTTTTCAGGATTAATATGCAAGGTATTCTTCTCAACCAACTTCATCTTGAGTTACTGAGGTAATAACTCAACATAAGACATATGGAGTGCATCTATCTTTATAGGAGGTCTCCTATTTCCCTTCTGATTGCCTACCTAGGCATATACGCTTGTCGCTGAGGTGCAGCAGTTGGTATTGTCAAAGAAACAATCTAATAATTAGACTCCTGATGAGATCTTCCTTTACCCTTTCTCACATAAAGCGCAATGGCTTTGCCTTCTTTCTTCTTCTATAGCTACAAAAATATTTTTTTTTGCATTACCCGCATTAACTCTAGAAACATTCTTCTGAGTCTTTCCAACCTTAATTCCAACTTTGATTCTTTCAATGTAGGTTACCAATTCATAAACAAGAAGCATAGTAGGGCCCTTGCAGGGTGCAGGTAAACATGTCTACCACTTCTCTTTCCTTCATTAGCGGTTGGACCCTAGCCGCCGTTTTACGCCACCTTTGTACGTATTCCTTAAATGACTCATTATGCGTTTGTGACAGATTCTACAACTAAGTTCTTGTAGGCGCCATGTTAGATTTGTATTGATAATATTGAACGATAGCTTCAGCTATCTCTCTCCAAGTATGGATATGGCTGCTCTTATGTTGCATGTACCATTCTAACGGCCCACCAGTCAGACTATCCTGAAAGAAGTGCATGGGTAGCTTTTCATCATCAAAGTACGCTGACATCCTCCTGTAGTAAGACTTGACATATATCCTTGGACAGGAGGTGCCTTTGTACTTCACAAGGTCCAACACTTTAAATTTTAGAGGAATCCTCACTCTGGGGGCTAGTCCCAAATCAGACATATCAAGGCCCATGGCGCCCTGATTCTCAAAAGCTCGCATATGCTCCTCGAGCATACGCATCTTCTTATTGGCTTCAGTGGGTTCATGAGCATTAGAATTCAAGTCCTCATAGTTATCCTCATCAAGCTGTCAAGCAGGTATATGAACAGGTCTTGACTGAATAAAAGGTTGTTCGTTGTTCTGACGAGTAGGAGTGGGTGGAGGCAGATTTCCCACAACTTGAATCACAGGAATACCTTTATTATTACCAGCAGGATTACCAATATTATAAGCAAGACGATTCTGAAGATTAACACCAGCATTTGCATTCATATTCTGACAACCTGAATTAATATTCATATTCTGACCATCTGATTTAACATTCATATTCTGACCACCTGGATTACCAGTATCTCCTAAAGGAGGATTCCAAGTTTTATTCCCATTGTATGTAGTCGCATCAGGAAAAACAACTAAGGCTCTTAACTCTTCTTGCTGACAGGCCATATTCTGATGATCTCCATTAACTGTTTCACCCAAGTGTCCATCTTGATCCCAGTAGCAGCAACATCGACTTGAATCTGTTTCATCTGTCTTTTGGAATTACCTCTTATGTTGTATCAGTGAGAATTGGAAGTAGAAATCTCTATGAAAAGAACCATATCAGAAGTAAGAAGACCTACTGGAATAACCTGTCATAATATGCAATGAATGAATGCGTGATTATGCATGCAATGTTTTGACATTTCCAGGGTGTTCAAGAGTTTTCTCAGCGATCAAACATAATAAGCAACAAGATAAAAGATATAGGAAATAACCAAAACAACATATAATGGAAAATAACTGTTTTTTCTCATAATAAAACTTCAAAGTGAATTAAGTTCATACAAAATAGACAGTCACAGTGCATCAGAAAAATGAAGATCACAACCAACAAGTCAGGTGGTGATCTTTGGAAAAATAAAAAAAACACTTGAACATCCAGCTCGGACTAGCTCAAAAATCCTTGTCTTCCCATATGAATCTTGAGATTTTCAATTTCCTCAATGGCCTGCGCTAGTTAAATGTTATTTACCTTGAGCCGAGTCTCTGCCGCGAGCCTCTTAGTACTTTCTTCTTTAAGTTGGGCACCTTTAGCAAGAAGTTGCTTCTCCAATTCTTTAATTTTGGCTTCGTACCTCTCCTCTATGTTGGCTTTGGAAGCTTTAATGATCTCATTATCTCGGCACCTCTATGTGTATTTCCTTTCAGTCTCAGCAACAAATTTATGATGATCTTCAAAAGAAACATAATTGTCTTCAACTCTCGATATCTTCGCAGCCTTCCCTACTTCATATGTACTCCCCCGAACTCTCTTAAGCTTATGAGTTAGTTGGGTCTTCTCTTTGGAAACTATGAAGAGTTCCATGCTAGTATTAAGTTCCTTCTTGTGGAGTTGCATATTCTCCACTCAAACCTGATTATATTCTTTAGTAGGCACAAATTTAGACAAGGAGAGAGGTGATTGTTCATACAACAGATCCTCTCTTTGGAAAGGAAACAAAATAGGTTCAACTCTCTTATTGACCCATTCTACATATGAAGCTCTGGAAATAGGAACATTCTTTCCTATAAAATTTCTACCTATTATATGAATCCTACTCCAAGGATTCTTCATTCTTAACAGCATCTTTGGATTTTTTTCCTTTCTCAAAGTAGACAGTCTCTTCAACTTCCACTTTCTTGGGCGGATTATCCATAGCACACCATAACTGTCGGAAAGTTAGAACGAGATTATAATTAATGCAACCCTTTGTTTCCATGAGAGGAACATTGGGAAACTCCCCACAGCTAGTAATAATACTTGGACCTTCGCCTGAGATATAATACCACCTTATGTTATACGAAGTGAGAGCCATAAGTCTCTTTGACCATGGAAGAGAATCTTCAGTGTCTATAAACGGCCCCTTCGCGGGAAGGTGAAGCATGAACCACTGATAAAGCAAGGGTAAACAAAAATTAATAGTTCATTTCTTTTGATTCTTTGAGTGAATAATATAATAGGTATCTGCTAACAGCGTTGGTACAGGGTTCTTGTTCATGAAAACACACACAACAACCAAATCCACGAAGTTCTCTATATTTGGAAAGAGGACTATGCCATAAATCAAAACGGATAATAATGCATTGAAAGTAATCCAATTCTTTTTAACTTCTTCTTCTCAAGCCTTTATTACTAGAAACTTCAAAGAGAACCCATAAGTATCACCATTAAGATTCCAACAGTTTGTTACATCTTTCAAGCTCAAATAAAGATCACTAGCAATGATGTCCTTCTTCACTTGTTCAGGAACACGAACGACAGGAACATGATCATTAAGCATCAAACGCAAGAGATACGCATACTCCTCTAGATAAAGAGCCAACTGATAATCCTGGAAAGTAATGCAATGCAACTCTGAGTCATAGAATTAGAGAAGAGTCCGCAAGGCTTTTTAATCAACAGTTATATCTAACACACACAAGAAACTACCAAATTATCACGGAACTTCTTTAGATTATCATCAACCAGTCGAGCACTCAACTCCTTCAACTGTGACATGTCAGGGATGAAAAAATGGTAGGCATAGGTGTGTCTGGTAGAATCTTTATTGTTATCCGTGTTGTTGTCGATTGTTGATGGACACAGTGATCTTGAAACCCTAGAAATGACATACATATGTGGATTAATTTTTTTGTACATCATGTTGTCGAAAATAAATATTCTATAATGCAAAGTGACAGGATAAAAGCTTCTAAAATACTCGATTACTATTGAACTGCTGAATAAATAGATGTCATAAGATCAAAAGTCTGGAACATGAACCAAAGAAACCCAAGTCACCAACAAAACATACAGACACAATCAGAACATATAGTCACCATATGTACGTGTAATATCATTCCCTCCCCACTCACGGGTAAATTCTAGATCAACGTAAGGTAAAAGGTTAATAGAGATAACCGTTCTCGTGAATGTACTATCACTTCGACATATACGTGCGTAATGATAGTACCCAATTTGAACCTTGTATAAGTGTGGATCTCATGATTGGGCTAGTAAGACATACGCCTCGTAGCCCTCATGATTATCCACTCTAATTATATGTGTTCCTATATGGACTCTCTGGAATGGGTATTGGGTCTTTTACCTCAAGTAACAACCCACCCAACAAGGAAACATAGAATCCAGCACAACACCAGGATATGGAAAGCAATAAAGATGAAATGCATACATATGCTCAAATAAACATGTACAAATGAACAAGCTATAAAGCATAAAGATAAACACCCAATGGAAACAAAACAAAAAAAGCTAGGACTGACTCTAGTATGGATCAACAATTGGTCAATTTGTCCCTACTGAAGTCTCCAGCTAAAACAACCGGTCGAACAATCATCAAGAGAAAATCAATGAAGTCGCAATCGAACGTTTTTTATCCCACATGAAGGGAAAGGTAAACATCGAGTAAAACTAAGAAGGGTGAAATCAAGGTCTCGCGACTGAGAGATACAGATAAGGAAGTATATTATGCAAGGGGAAGGTATTAGCACCCCTCACGTCTGTGGTACTCCATGGGATCCACTCTTGTAGTTCTAATAAAAGGGTGTATTATAATATAAAGCTTTTGAGCTAAAGGAAAAAAATAAAAAGAGGGAATGCATGCAAAAGATAACATAGGGAGAAGAAGGAATATTTACAAACTTTTTCTCTCCTGGGCCCTGCGACCAAATTCCTTTGTATCCTTTTAAGGAATCAGAACATCGTAGTTCGGCTTAAAAGTTTTCGTTTGTTTTGTGTCTTTAGTGAACAATATTAATTTCTCTTCCTACCGCGACTATACCTTTGGAGAATCACGTGCTGGCATAGAAAGGAATTCACATGTTCTAACCTTAAAATGTATTTTCAAAAGAAACATGGCCGAAGGCGGATAATTCTACATTCGTGCTCTAGTAAGTAGACATGGTGCCACCCAAACTTTGGAGATTTACGCGACGTATTGCGTAGAGTAGAATAAACACATCCTTTTGAGATTTTCGACGAAAGGCCCGAAATCATAAAAAGTTTGAATTGGTTGATGTTTTATACCTTGAAAAAGGGTTTAAGAAAAACATGCAAAATTCTTAATCATGCAAAAGTTAAAGAAAAATATCTAAAGGAAACTATCTAGCTCTATCCTTAATATCATCATACAATGATTGATCCTATAGTTGAGTTTGAAAATGAAGCACTACCTATGTTAGCATGCATGGATTATGATCCTAATGTCTAACTTGAATCGAAAACGAAACAAGTGAATCATAAGGGAACATACAAAGGTGTAAAGAATAGCACAAGCACACGTGCAATCAAACAAAGTCGAACTAACACAAAAAAATAGAGTGCAAGCAAAAAACAAACAAAGAGTCCAATGGATCTCAAAGTGGGAGTAAGGAACTCTTGTCACTTGATTTGCTCGAGCACCGACATCGAGTAACTACTCACAGTGTCAACGTTTGAAGAAACGTGAGCTAACATCGTCAAAACAAATGACAAAGTGCGGGGGTTAGTTACAAACCCTTTTACACTTTATTTGACTCAATGGACAAGACTGGAATGGTTCAAAGCATTAACGTATGATGCGAGCTAATAACGAGAGACTAGAAAGTGTCGGGGCTGATTGCGGGCCCTTTGTTCCACTTATTTAACTCGATAGGAAGCATAAAATAAAATGGAAATGGGAGGGGAATGATATTTTCCTTTGTCGAGGTCTTTTGCACACAAGAAACTACAAACATGGCCTATTTTTGATGACTTTTAACAAAACAAACATCGCCTCCTTTGAGGACTTTAAATAGATTTCCCATCTAAAGTAGGGACTCCTAGTCATGCATCTCTATTCCTACTTATCATGGCAAGGAAAATAAAAGACAATGCGGAAAATTAAACCAAAAATGGATTAATTCTAAACGAACAAGAGGTCCTAGCATGGAAGAAAAGTAGAGAAACCCAGAAAACATCGTGCAAGCTAGCATCAATAAACAAAACAGTCAGAGATCATGCGCTCGACATATGCATCAAAGTATTGAAAATGTGAAAATAAATCACATGGGAAATGTGCATCAGATACATCCTAACAACAAACAACACACCTGCACAAAAATTCACATCCAAACAAAAAACACATACAATGTATATATCTCATGGAATAAGAATCAAGATCAATCACGTCGGAAGCGAACTCGAATCCAAAAAGAAGTGGAATAAAATGCTTTTCAATCGAATAATTGAAACATTAATTAAGTGATTGAAAGCTCTCTTGAAATGCCTTGCACAAGTTAACAAACACATTAGTAATAACAAGGAGGCATAATTGGCATCAAGTATATGCATCACAAATTAAATCAAGATTAAAATGTGAAGAAAAGCAATCCAAACAAGCATTTGAACATCAACATAAAAAATCGGGCAGCATTGACATTATCTCATGAAATGCACAAAATTTCGATCCAAAATCGTTGCAACTCATCACAAATGCTAAAGAAATGACAAGGCAAATATAATCATATATCAAACAACAATTAAATGACATGTTTGTACCAACTTACCAAACCGTACAGCATTGCACCGTCACACAATATCGCACAAAATATCAGTCTGAAATCTACAAAGCTTGACATAAATGTCGTCCAAGTACCCAAAAAAAGTGACTTGAGCATTAAACATTAACTAAAACATGCCTTATGCTTAACTTACCGAAACCAGACAACATTGTGTCGTATCAAAAAATCAACCGAAAAATCATGTCGGAAACGGTATAACTCATCATCGACGGTCTATAAGTGAATAAACATGATCAAGTAAGCCTAAAACAACATTGGAAAAGCGATTTACAATGTGTGGGTAGAAACATATACATGTATTGGAATCAGACAAAAATGTGTTTAAAACTCACAAACGGGTACACAAAAATATTCACCGATTCATGTATCGTCGCTTAGAAATTACAAATGCTTTGTAACAATCAATTTCACATTCAAGCAATGATTCCAAGCCTTCAAAAAAATTATTCAAGTGTTGATGCAATAAATCGGATCGAAGCATTTTAACATCGAGAAAAATGATTTCACCATCAAATTGATCCGAAATTTCATTAACACATGAAATCAACATCAATTCTCATCAATATCCCATTATCAAACATTTAGATCCAAAATTCGGTATTCAAAATCACATAAATCTCACTGGTTAAAATTCAAGATCTACACCGATTAAATCATCAATCAACCTATTCCAAATGAATCTAACATTATCAATTCAAGAATCAAGCATCTCAAATAAATCAAGATTTCAACTCAGATGATGTAAAATTAATTTAAACAATTCAAGATCAATTAAATCAATAAACACTTGAACTCAATTTAAGGTCAGGAATCAAAGAAGTTACCGAAGTGTCACGAATAACTTGAATCGGAAAGAAGATTAAGCTGACCGGAGCAAGGAGATCTACGGTGGAAGCTTGCTATGGCGGAGGTAGTGTTCACCAAAAAAACAAACAGAAGAGGAGGGAGAAGGTCGTGAGATTGCACGATAGAGGGAGGCGGGTAGCGCTGAAATTCGTGGAGGTTGGAGGGGAGTGCGTCTCCAAAGCTTGCGCGGTGGTGGAGGGAGACTGACGAAGAGTTTCTTGGAGGAGAAAGGGAGATGATTTTTTTCAACTTTGTTCATGAATGTTCTTGAGAAGTTGAGGGAAAAATGAGAGAGAATGGAGTTTGATCTTGTGAGATTTGAAAAAAAGTGAGTGAAGTTGTGTTGAAATTTGAATTTCAAATATTTACAGAATTGGCTCTAAGTCTTGTTTGACTTGACAAAATACCAATTTTTGGATTATTTCATGTACCAGTCGAGATCAAATCCCGAAGCTTATGAAATACGGTGCCTAATCCTGATGCGCGACCTGAAACAAAATGGTTGGCGATGAAATTTTTGATGCGGTGCCAAAAGAATCGCTCTGATACGATAAAAATTGAGCAAATTTATGAAGCTGTGAACATTGAGAAATCGATGTAAAATTTCACGTGCAGATTTTTTAGCTTATTTTATGTACTGTTCATGAACAAACCACAAGCTTATGGCTTTCAGTGCAGAATCCTCACGCACAACGTTAAACAAAATCGTCACCGACAAAATTTGTGACGTCGTGCCGAAAGAATTTTCCAGATAGGATAAAAATCGAGAGAGCTATAATTTTTCGACTGGCGAGAAACAATGGACTTATTTTGCTGTCTTGAAAATTTTAGTTTATTTTCATGCACACTTTGGGAAGCAAGCCATAAAATAAAGCCTTTGAAGTGCAATCCAAACTCGGGACCTGAAGAAAACTTATAGATAACAAAGTTTGTGATCTCATGCTTTAAGAATCGTCATGATATGATAAAAATCGAGAGAGTTACAAATTATAAAATATCGAGAAACAATCTGGTAGAAAACCATTTCAGGTGCAATTTCCTTTGGTAATTCTAATTTTCGGAGATCTTCTCCAAGAATTAACCTCGACCTAAAAATACAAATTGAAGATAAAATCATGACAAATTTTTCTACCAAAGAACCATCCAAAAACATCGAACCGAGCGAAAGTTATGAGTTTTTGAACATACGATAAACAACGGTTCAACACACTATTTCATGGTATTTTCACTGTATATCTTCATAGTATTTGCAAATTCAAAGATCTTCCTCACTGAATTGGATTCTGAGCCGAACAAGAAACTCAAAGGAAATAACCAGAAGATTAAAATTCTCCAAGAGCCACACAAAGATGATCTTTTGGTCATAAGTTAAGAATTTTTAAGCATTTTGAAACCAGCAAATCCAATGTATAACGTGATTTTAGGTATTTTACGCTTTTAAAGATCTTCCTCACAAAAATAGGCTTCGATATACCATATGAATTAGAGAAGATCTCAAGATAGTTCTAAAGAATGAAGAATGATTCCCAAACCGTTTTTCGGTCTCATGTTATGAATTTCTAAACTGGAAATGCAAAATACTGAATTTATGTCTGCACTGTCTCAAATCAATTGAAACACTTGACCTTCTTTGCAATTCAAAGTGCGTTGGAACACATGAGAGCTTGATATGATGATGAATTGATTAATCCTTGTTTGGATAGCTTGGTACACGTGCGGAATGCATTTAAAATGCATAAAACTCTGAATTTGCTTCACAATGCTGATTAACGGAACAATCATCTTTTGCATTTCTTTTCACAAAGAAAAACCTTGATCTCATGAGTATAGACCAAATGAAATGTATGTATGAATATGATGAGGGTTAAAATGAAGAGGGTAAACTTTGGGGTACAACATTCTCTCACATGACTGTCACTTGTGAGCCAATATTCAAGTTGCATCATAAAGATCAGAGTATCATGTGAAGTGAAGATTGTCAAAAAGATTTTGATAGCATCAAATATTATTTTATTGAGCCTCCTATTTTGATTCCTGTGGTGGAAGGAATTCCATTGGTTATGTGCTTGTTAGTGTTACAAGGATTCATGGGTTGTGTCCTCAGTCAACATGATGGGACAGATAGAAAAAAGCATGCTATCTACTACATGAGTAAGAAGTTTACAAATATAATTTGTTTGAAAAGACTTGTTATTATTTGTTATGGGTTGCTCTTTGTCTCTGACAGTATATGTTAAATCATACTACTTGGTTGATATCCAAAATGGATCTTATCAAGTATATCTTTGAGAAGTCTATGTTGAAAGGAAGGATTGCCTATTGGCGGATGTTGTTATCAGAATATGATATTCGTCATTGGTTATTAATCAGATGAAAGGTAAATGAGAGACTCATCACCCAGGTTTAATTCCATACAAATATTATGCAAGACAATTGTTGCTTTTCTTTAATGAAGTTAAGTTTCATCATATTCCTCGAGAGGAGAATCAAATGGCAGATGCTTTGGCTACCTTGCCCTCCATGTACTGGTTATGATTTCATAATGAAGTACCAAATATTATAATCAGACGCTTGGATAAACCTGCTCATGTGTTTGCAATAGAAGAAGTAGGAAATGATAAGCCATGGTATTATGATATCAAGCGTTTCCTCAAAAATCAACTGTACTCACCTAGGGCATCCAGTAAGAACAAGAATACTTTGAAGAAATTGGCGTACAATTTGTTTCTTAGTGAAAATGTGTTATACAAAAAGAATTATGACATGATCTTGCTCATATGCGTGAATAGACACAAATCAAACATGTTAATGCAAGAAGTTCATGAAAGGTCCTTCGGTACACATGCTAATAGACATTCTTTGGCAAAGAAGATGCTCAGAGAAGGTTACTATTGGATGACAATGGAACTGATTGATGTCAATTTGTCAAGAAATGCAATAAATGTCATATCTATGTGGACAAGATTCACGTGCTTCAGACTCTATGCAATGTTATTTCATCTCCATGGCCTTTCTCTATGTGGGGAATTGACACGATTGACATGATTGAGCCTAAATATTTGAATGGACATTGTTTCATTTTGGTAGCTATTGATTACTTCACCAAGTAGGTTAAAGTAGCGTCATATGCTAATGTTACCAAACAAGTTGTGGTTTGGTTTATAAAGAATCAAATTTAAATAACATGATAATGGAAGAGTTTTGTGGAAGCTTCAAAATGGAACATCATAATTCTTCTCCTTACAAACCCAAGATGAACAGGGTTGTTGAAGCAGATAATAACTTTATTAAGAAGATTACCTAGGAGATGGTTATAAACTTTAAGGATTGGCATGAGATGCTCCCTTTTGCATTGCATGGGTACTGAACGTCTGACCACACTTTAGTATGGAAATCCCCTTTCTCTTTAGTGTATGGCATGGAAGCAGTGCTCCCCGTAGAGGTTGAGATCCTATCAATGAGTGTCTTGACGGAAGCTAATTTGTCAAAGGTTGAATGGTGTCTAAATAGATATAACCAGTTGAATCTGAATGTAGAGAAGAGAATGACAACCTTCTGTCATGGTCAGTTGTATCATAAGAGAATAAAACAAGCATTTGATAAGAAGGTATGTCCTCGTGAATTAGAGAAGGTGACCTAGTGCTCAAAAAGATCTTTCCCCATCATAATGATTCCCGCGACAAGTGGATTCGTAATTACGAAGGCCGATATGTTGTTAAAAAGCCTTCTCTGGCGGTGCAATGACTGTTACAACTATGGATGGTAAGGAGCTCCCTCGTCGTGTGAATGTCAATGCAGTCAAGAAATACTTCTCCTAAATAATTAAATGAACAACTTGCTAAGTTGAAAAGCTAAAAGGGAAGACTAGGAAAAAGTTAGGGATATGGCAAGTAACTGCAACAGGCCCGACTTGATCACTTGAAGAATCAGCGTTATTATTAGGATTTCTCAGTTCAATCATTCTCAACGGAGGCTTGATTACAAGAATTCAAAGTTATTAGGGATAATATTGTTCATTGTATTTCAATATAGACTTTCCATTATTACCATTTTCCAACTTTGTAATGATTCATGGAGTTACGCCATTTGTGAACTACCATTCTATTAATAAAATTATGAACTTTTACCAAATTGTTTTCAATTCTTATATTGTTTTCTTTTACAAAATGTCATTTATTTGTGAACTACCATTCTATTAATAATAATCATGCCTTTGAAAATTTCAAAACATTTTCCTTTAAATTGTGAACAAAACTAAAAAAAAATGTTGATGATTGATCAAAAATGATAAGTCTCGAAGTACAGAACACAAGTTGCCCAAGTACAGTGGTTCTTGTGGTTTTCCGGTGAATATCTTTGGTTTGATGATTCAAGTTTCCTCAGCTAAGTTCGGATCAAATAGGTAAATTTCACATGCAGAGGTATTTAGTTGGATGATCCAAATCTCCCATAATGAGTCCTCATCAAATGATGGTTCATCTTGCAAACATCTTTGATTTGATGATACAAGTTTCCCCCCGTGCAGTTTTGATCAGATGGTGGTTTTCCTCCAGCTAACATGTTGTGAATAATGGACGACATGATTAATCTATGATTTACCTAGCTAAGTCCCAATCAGAAATTGTTTGTGGCTAGTTTATTTTAGGATAGGTGATTTAGTTTCTCCTTGTATAGTCTTGATCTTCCCCTATAGTTGGTTTGTTGTTGCAGTGTCAATTTGGGTTTCTCCATAGTAGAACTAGTGCAGGTTACTCTCAGAAGTTTCTTCTTTTGGAAGATTCATGTTGTGTTTCCTCAGCGGATTTTTCCAAAAATAGATTATATGCAGTTTGTTTTTGTGCTTTCAGAAGGTTGTTTATTTTAGAAGATTTGTGGTGGTCATCTTCAGCATATCTTCATTTATCTAGAAGAGGAACTTTTGATACAAGACAAGCTATGCAACATGATCTCCATCTAGTTGTGATATGGTCGAGTATTTAGTTTGTTTAATCTTCTCTATATACCCATCTGAGTTGGTGTGTTGTTTTGTTAGTATAAACATAACATATCACACATTTTAACATTTATAAAAAAAACATCACCAAGCATAGCCGAAGGTATATTTGCACTTATTTGCATTGTTCAGTGTTTCTAAATCCACTTCTCTTGGTAGTGTGTCACCCCAAGCAAAAAAAAAATTATTTATCTCCCCACATAGTTTGTACCTCCTTGGATAATTATGTTTTATTTTTCCTTTCCAACTTATTACCTGGATGGAATAAGTCCCCAACCGGGTTCATTCCTTGTTGGGTAAAAACCTTGTTTGACCATTTCTTTTCAATTTGTTCCTAGATTGAAGTTTGGTCTCTTGCAGTAATGATTGATCTCTCTAGGCTGGATACCTAGTTGATAAATAAGGTTTTGTTTTTCACCCTTTGAGGATCCTATTTTCCTCATCAAATAAGTTGTTTTTTGTTTGCATCCCCAACAGAAGTTGAAGAATATGTGTTCCCAGCAGTGTTACTAGAACACTCTCTTGGAAACTTTGCTCAATAGCAAGTGGTGATCTCTTTATTTGAGTAGCTTGTCTGTTCCCAAAATTTTGATCTTTTATGAAACATTAAGTGGCAGTCTCTTTATGCGAGAAACTTGAATGTCCCCAACATATCAATACTTCTCTTCACACCAAGTGGAAATCTCTCCAGCATGTCTTCGACAGAGAAGCTTGTTGTGAAATCCTAAGTTAGATCAAGGTTAAGCACTGGTTCGTTATTTGAGTAGGTGGTTGTATCTTTATTTGAGAAGCATGATGCGATCCAAGCTAGAACCTGAATCCCTAGCAAGTGACAATCTCTTTATTTGAAAAGTTTGTGTGTTTCCCTATCTAGCTGGAAGACTTGGTTAAAGAAGAACCTGAGACCCGTTTCTGGTTGAATACCGAATGTTTTTGGAAATTTGTTACCCTTTCCAGATGGAAGACTTGGTTAAATAAGAAGACGAGCCCTGTTCTTGGTGGAATATGGAATGTTTTGGGTAGCTTGTTATCAATATGATCTTTTTCTACCTTCGTGTATGAGTCAGTAGCCCACTATCATCTATGAGTCAGTGTATCAATATTTTCTTCACCATTGTTTATGATTTGGTGTATCTTATTCGTCTACCTTAATCTATGAGTTGGTAGTTTAACATCATCCATGAGTCAATATTATTGATTTTACTGCCATCAATAATAAGTGGGTAGTATACCTCTTATCTTGATTACTTCCTTCATCTATGAGTTGGTAGTAATGTCTTTCCTCAACACCTACTTAGGATGTTTTCCCCAGTAGAGTTAGTGGTCCTCTTTTTAGAGATTATTCCATAGTTGAGACAATAATTTCTTCACACAGTTTAGCTCAGGATTTTTTCGATAAAACCAATGCTTCCTTTCTCAAAGTGTGTTTCCCCACAAGATTCAGTGATGTTTTCCTTGCTGCATATACCCGATGGATCCTTCCATTATTGTTTAGTGTTATTTTTCTACCCCTCGATTATGCTTTGTTTTCACTTCTAGCATAGATTCCCATATGGTTGTATTTTTCGTCAGTAAGTCGCGTCTCCCAGGTGGTTCCCCCTTTAGTTTTTCTCTCCAGGAAAATCAAAGTCGTAGTTAGTCTATATATAGTTTGTTTCCTGTAGCATTTATCCTATAGAATATGTTTGTTTGCATTCATATAATAAGCATTACAAGACATGTTAGGGCTAAAAAATCGAGTCTTTTGTATTTAAGTATCTTCATTCTCGTTGAGACAAAGATTCCAACGTTCATATCTCTGCATAGAAGAAACTTTAATAGGGGCAATTGTCATACCATAATTTTTACCGCTAATATCCCACTTATCATACCATTGCATTTAATCTAGATCATAAACATGGTAACCTCCTAACCCTTTTGTCTTTCGGTTTGTTGTGTGAGAGATCATCAAGCCCCCTTTGTGTTTACTTTTTTTTATGCTTTACTAACACTATCCAAAATACACAAATATTCTTTGTTTTCTTTTTTTATTTTGCAAGGTATGCCTTTTTCATAAATAAATCAAGGTGGATTTCTATATTATGGTTTGATACCCTAAGTCAAATTCAAGGTCAACAAGTGGTCAATAAGGCTTATTCTTCAAGGAATGACCTATAATATTAGATCACATTCATGTCAAGCTTGATTCAACATCAATTAATCAAAATAAATTCAAGTTTGAGGCATTTTTTCAAGTGGTTTAAAGTTAGAGTTCATATGTTTATTTCCATGCCCACTTCATTCAAAGTTCTAAATGAATCCTCGAGATTTTTCAAAGGAAAATTTAGCATTAAGCATGTGTTATTAAAATGATTATCATTGTGCCTTGGAATACAAGGAAAGGTTAAAAATCACAAGTTGGTACAAGGTTGAATGACCTAAAATCATGTATGGCATATCATTTGGTCCAAACACCACAACTTTCTCATTTCTCATTATGTTTGGGCGCTTCTTTGAGTTAAATGTCCCTTTTAATGTCCTCTACAAATTTGCTTCAGAGCCCAAACATTAATTGAAGCTCTAAGTCCATCAAATGTTGGAGGCCACATATGCACAAAACTAGGTCAAGACCAGTTTGACCTAATGCCAGACCTTTTTTTTGAATTATTTTCTACTACATGAAAGGATCATTTGGCAAAAATAAAATTAAGAAATGCACAAGTGGATTCCATTTTTCCTGAGCTTGAACATGGTAACTCAACTCTTCGTCATTTGGTACATTACCCGTAATTAGAAATGACCCAAAAGATACGTAGAACCAAGTTGCACATGTGAAAACTTCTTTGCCATGATGAAAAGCATTTGGTACAACACAAAACGACTTGAATTTATCAATAAATCACACATTTCATGCTCACTCTCACACCGTTTTGGATCTAGAAAATTACCAGCTTGGCTCACACGATTGAGATCCAATCTCACATGTACCATGATGACATTAACTGTACTATAAGTAGAGGAAGATTTTTCTTTCATTTCCAAGCTTTAATAGCCAATGAAACTCTTCTTCTCTCAAGCCTGATATCTCTTAAAAACCATAAACCCTAACTATATTTTCCCTTCATTTCAACTTCAATTTTCCACTAAGAAACCTTCACCGGCATCATCTAAAGTTTTTTGAAGCTTAACCAAAGTTATGCAACCCTTGGAAGGACCACTTTGACCTTACCTTTTTCATACCTTTGAATCTCACTTCTAATTGGTAGCTATGAGTTTCCTTTTCACTCAAACAAGTTACCACATTATTCGTCTTGTTCTCTTGATCAAAATTCCTCACATAACTATGACTTATTATTCGTATTTGCTATTTTATTTAACTTTGAAGATTTCTAGTTTTTTTATGTTTTTATGACAAAAAATATCCAGAAGGATAAAAATAGGGAATATATGGTTTTATGTTCTTCCACAATTCATAAGGATTCTACCCCATAATAGGTCTTATAGAGAATTTCTTCTGAATGTAACACATCGTGTTTACAGCCTCTTCCCATAAGTATTTTGCCTTATTGGTTTCATTGATCATGGTCTTGGTCATTTCTTGCAAAGTCTTGCTCTTCCTCTCTACACCTCCATTTGGATGTGGAGTTCTAGGACAAGAGAAGATAAGGGAAATGCCATTCTTATAACACAGTTTCTCAAAGAGTTTGATCTCAAAAATTTAACCATGATCACTTCTAATCTTGACAAATCTGAGGCCCATCTAATTTTGAACTTGGTTACAGAATATGGCGAACTCAAAATGTGACTCATCCTTGTTTCAAAATAAATTTCACCCAAGGTCATATGCTATAGTTATCAATAATGACTAATCCATACTTCTTACCATTGATTGACACAGTTTTCATTGGTTCATAATAATCAATGTGCCGAAGCTTTAATGCTTTAGAGGAAGAAACAATATTCTTTGTTTTTAAAAGTATTTTTTGAAGACTTGTCCTTATAACATGCTTTAAAAGGAGCACATGAAGAGAACTTAACATTAGGAAGGCTTCTGACTAACATAAGCTTGTTTAGCTGGGATATTCTTCTCATATTAGAAGAGTTCTTTAAGATCAGAAAGTCTGGTCTTAGAGATGTTTTTTTTCTTTTTACCATTGAATAGAGTAGACTCATTCTTTTGACTAATAGCTTTGCATGATTCTTTAACAAGGTTAACATCATAACCATTGTCACTTAATTGATTTAAGAACAATGCAATATGCAGTACTCAGTGAACAAGTAAAAACATTTGTTAGAGAGGGATTGAAACCATTACCAACTAATCCAGAGCTTATGATCTTTCCCTTCTTATCACCTCTAAAACCCATGACGCCTCTAGCCTTAAGTTACAGGATTTGAAACATATACCTTCTTCTTGTCATGGGTCATAAGTAGTCAAAGTCTAGGTACCATAAATGTAACACCCTTCTAACCCAAATGAACAATTCATGAATAATATAATAAATAATTAAACACGAAGCCAACATCATGTGTGTCACATCTTCATAAACATCAATATAAATCTCTCTGCTCCGTAACACGGGTTCTAAAAAATTTAAACAATTACCTATTTATTAAAATTATCACATAACTTCAAACTTCATAGCGGAATCTTAGTTTCTAAACATCTTTATTATATTACTTCAAATAAAACATCTTCATACTCCATTGTTCGATAATTCGTAAGTTCAAACAATGAAAATACCATAGAAAAGTAATTCATAACCTCATCTCAAGTAAAATAAAAGAACGTTCCTATCAAATGATTATAACCCTGATGTTACATATCAGAGCAAGACCCTCTTTATTAACGGAAATAAATGAATAACTCCTAGTTATCCTAAACTTCTATGAGCTATTATTGATTACCTGCAAGTTACCCACGTATCGAGGAAACATTTCCAAGTAGCAATGGTGAGCAATCACAAATCATTACAAAATATATACCAAATATATATAGCAGGGTAACAACAACCATCAAGAATCCCACATATCATCATGCTTCACATATATGCTCACACTTTCACATCATCAATACACATCAAACACATCATTGCATCATCAAGCCAACATTTATCTTCAACATCATTTAGGTCACAACAACATCAACATCATTCAATCAACAATTATGCGATGTCACAAAGAATGCACTACAACTTCATTGACTCATGTATTTGGTACTAAACTTCACTGATGACCCTGTGTCATCTTCCTCCAAAGATCCCCACCATAGGATTGATTTCTGCTTGAAACCAGAGCACTTCACAAAATGCACTCAATCCAAACGATGAGATTAAGGCCATCACTGGACCAACGTCCTATCAATATCACTGGACCAACATCCTAACATATGCCATGAATGCATTACGCACAACAACATAATAAAACATTACCACTGCTAGTCAAAACACATCATTATTCATGTAATCATGAACAATATCATAAACTTAGCATGTATACACATTAAACCTGCATATAATCCACTTCATTCAACATATCATCATCAAATACATCATAGCTCGTTGCAAAATCATCATAGCATCAACAAATCTTGATACATCATTACA